>ML811834.1:302341-313996 GCA_009831015.1 Picea engelmannii | reverse complement strand
CCCCTCTTTGTCTTCCTCTCTCTCCCTCCCACACTTTTTATCCCCCCTCTATGTCTTCCTCTGTCTCCCTCCCACACTCTCTCACAAACACACTTTCTATCCCCCCCTCTATGTATTCCTCTCTCTCCCTTCCACACTATAACACACTCACTCTCTACCTCCATCCTTTGTCAACCTCTCTCTACCTCTCTCTCCCTCCCACACTTTCGCACACACACTTTCTATCACCCCTCTATGTCTTCATGTCTCTCCCTCCCACACTCTAACACACTCACTCTCTACCTCGCCTCTTTG
The DNA here is from genome assembly GCA_009831015.1 of Picea engelmannii. Classification (NCBI taxonomy): domain Eukaryota; kingdom Viridiplantae; phylum Streptophyta; class Pinopsida; order Pinales; family Pinaceae; genus Picea; species Picea engelmannii. Next base: position 313,702 of record ML811834.1, on the reverse strand, counting down.
TCTTCCTCTTTCTCCCTCCCACACTTTATATCCCCCCTCTATGTCTTCCTCTCTCTCCCTCCCACACTCTCACACACACACTTTATATCCCCCCTTTATGTATTCCTCTCTCTCCCTCCCACACTCTAACACACTCACTCTCTACCTCCATCCTTTCTCTACCTCTCTCTACCTCCCCTCTTTGTCTACCTCTCTCTCCCTCCCACACTCTCACACAAATCCCCCTCTATGTATTCCTCTCTCTCCTTCCCACATTCTAACACAATCACTCTCTACCTCCCCTCTTTTTCTTCCTCTCTCTCCCTCCCACGCTCTCAAACTCTAGCAAGAGTGGTACATTGCAAGGTAAGGCATGGTATGACAAGAAATTCCCTTGAACTAGACCTAACAAGGCATGTAAAGACTTAGACCTAGACCTAGACCTAGACCTATACTTAGACCATGACCTATACCTAGACCTTGCCTCGCCATGACTCACACTCTCGCATACACTCCCTCTCTATATCCCCCCTCTTCGACTCTCTCTCTCTCTCTCCATACATATATTTCTATCCCTCCTCCCTCCCTCTTTTTTTGTCCCCCCCTCCCTCCTTGTCTCTCTCTCCCCCCGTCTCTCTCTCCCACCCTCCTTCCCTCCTCCTCCTCTCTCTCTCTCTCTCTCTCTCTCTCTGCTTGTTGTTAGTCTCGCTCTAACTATCTCTCTCTTCCCCTCTTTCTTTCTTTCTTATTATACCTCCCTCTCTATATCTCCCCAACTCACTATTGACCTCTCTTATTCTCTTCTTGGATCTCTCCCTCCCTCCCCTTCTTTATCTAAGCCCCTCTCACACTCACACATTGATCCGGATTTAGGAGAAGAACGAACTGATTAATAGACTGAATATCATAAAAACAAAGTACGAAGAGTAACACAAATATCCAGTGAACGATATCTTCTATTAAATAATGAAATAGGTTGAAACAATAAAACTATAGAACTGAAACTTGCTCGAATGGTGGTAGGTATCTCTGAGAAGATATGTGGCTTCTACGCGCATCCATATGAGTAGAATGGATTAAAATGAGGTTCCATATGCCCTTTTCATATTACTCAAGTATTCCAAAACCCTAGACATCCAAAAACCTAACCCTAGAAAGTGAAATGCCAAAAGTCATGTACGCTCCATGGGTAAGTTGGTGTAATTTGGTACCTCAACTTCCTATGGTCATAACGTTTGCATACCACCTCCATTTTAGGCGTGTGATAACCCATTGGAAATTTCTTTTAGAGATATACATATTCCATTGTTAGACTATGACTTTGTCTACAGTCTGACTATGGCGAGTCAATCCTGATTTTGTCATTCTCCATCAACAAGCACCGATAGACTAGTCCATTAGGTAGAGGTGCGTTGGGGGTCAGATAAAACCGAGCTCCTTCCCTTGTGGAATCATGATTGTAATGGTGTAGAAGAAGGATGGGACTTGGCGACTCTGCATTGATTACAGATCCTTAAACAAAATCATAGTCAGGAACCACTACCCCATTCCCAGAATTGATGACCTTCTTGTCCAAATCAAGGGGGAAAATTTCTTCAGCAAGATTGACCTGAAGTATGGCTACCACCACGTTCCCATCGAACCAATTGATGTCAGGACGACAACTTTCAAGTCTAAAGAAGGTCTCTATGAATGGCTAGTCATGCCCTTTAGCTTAACAAATGCACCAGGCACTTTCATGAGGTTGATGGACGATGTATTGAGAACCTTCACCAACTCCTTTGTGGTCATATATTTGGATGAAATCCTCATCTTCAGCAGAACGTGGGAGGAGAACATGCATCATATTCAACAGGTTTTGAGCACTCTATGATAGCACAAGATTTATGCCAACTTGGAAAAATACTCTTTTTTCTTGAACAAGGTCCAATACCTGGGATACATTTTTGATGAGCATGGGGTACATGTTGATCCAACTAATATCCAAGTCATCCGTGACTGGCCAACCCCGACCACACTGACCGAGATTTAGAGCTTCTTGGGCCTAGCCAGTTTCTACCAACAGTTCGTGTTGGGATTCTACCATATTGCCTGGGCCCTCAGCCAGGTGACCAAGGGAGATGGTAGGGCCAAGTTCGTGTGGGAGAAGGAGAAACAATAAGAATTCGATGATCTGAAACATAGTTTGTGCTCAGCTCCAATACTCTCCTTGCCCAATCTATAACAACCATTTTATATTGAGACTGATGCATCTGACTATGTTGTGGGTGCAGTTCTCACTTAGCACAGGCATTCGGTGGCATACCATAGTGAGACACTCTCTAATGCCGGCCGAAAATATCCCACCTATGACAAGGAAATGTATTTAATTGTACAAGCTTGTCGTAAATGGAAACATTACATTATGGGGAAAGAGACGATCATACACATTGATCACAAGCCTCTCTAGTTCATACAAACACAGAGTAAATTGCAGAACGACTGCCATTAGAAGTGGTCCACCTACCTACAGTAGTTCCATATCAACATAAAGTATAAGACAAGTATCTCCAATCGTGTCGTTGACTTCCTCAGTCAGCCTCCTGTGGCTGCACTCACCACTGTGCTCCATTCCTATGGACATGAAACATCAGAGTGGCCCCAACTTTACCAACAAGATCCAGACTTTACCACCACATATCAGCGCCTGGGTACATGCGTCACTGTCACTGATTTTCACATTCAAGAGAGAATCTTATGCCACCTGGGTCATCTATGTGTTCCTACAAGCGAGCGTGCAAAGATGAGTTGGGAATCCCACTACAGTCGGGTGGCAGGACATTTTGGTGTAGAGAAAACTATGGTCATTGTTCATAAACATTTTTATTGGCCAAAACTTCAACAGGACGTCAGCAAATATATCATATCTTGCATTTCCTGTGCCATTTCCAAGCCAACCATCAAGAAGAAAGGCTTATACACCCCTTTTCCTATTTCCAAGAAGTCATTGGAATCCATCTCAATGGATTACATGTCTGGTTTGTTGTCCACCAAGCATGGAAATGACTACGTGTTTGTGGTCGTTGATCAGTTTTCAAAGATGGCCATTGTCACAGCCTGTAAGAAGAATGTCATAGCGGTAGATACTCCCAAGCTCTTCTTTGAACAAGTTTGGGTACACTTTGGGATCCCATAGACCATCATCTCCGACCGAGACAACAAGTTCCTCAACACCTTTTGGTCGAGTCTCTGGTCTCTGTTGGACACCAAGCTCACAAAATCCACTTCTTTCCACCCCCAAAATGATGGCCAAACCAAGGTCGTCAATTAGATGATTTTTCACATCCTGCACATGTACAATTCTAAGCATCCATAAACATGGGAAGAGAGTCTACCATATGTCCAACACAGTCACAACAAGGCTCTCCATAGTTCCACTAAACATAGCCCATTTCAGGTGGGTCTGGGATTCTAACCCTTTGGACCCATTGATGTTGCACTTCCTCTTGCCACCGCACAAACAAAATCTTACCCTGATCAGTCTGGGATCGATAAAGTCACCAAATTCATTGAGCGGATTCAACACACCCGCTAAGAGGTCCAGGAGATTTTGCAAAAATCCAATGCTAAGTACAAGCAGTGCCATGAACAAAACAGGGTACCACACTAGTTTCAGGTTGGCGACAAAGTCTGGTTACATTTGTAGAAGGAGCGTCTCACCGGGCCCCACCAAAAGCTTCACCCACTTCGTTATGGGCCTTACACTATCACCATGGTTGTGGGTAGCAATGCTTTTGAGCTCAACACTCCACCCTTCCTTGGTATGCATCCATTCTTCAATGTGGATCTCCTTCGGCCATATTTTCCACCGTTATTGGACACCTCTGAGATCGTCAAATAGATGAAACCAATAGAGCTCAACCCTGACTGCATGGAACAAGCATTCACTGAACAGATAGTGGACACACAAATTAAGGGCACTTGCTAGCGGGGGATCCATCTTTATCTAGTTTTCAAGGCAGGGCAACTCCTACACCAAGGCAAGTGGCTCACCTGAGGCCAAATCTAGCAGAAGTTTCCTCACCTGATGTTAGAACTCAACTCAATGTAGACCATTTCTTCCTAAGGGGGCAGGATTGATCCAGGTGGACATTGGTGGCCACCCACCTATTCCAACTGGCTCCTCATGCCTGTTTTTTATTCAACACGTCTTTCTGTAATACTTTATATTTGTGAGTTCTATAGTTATGGAGCTGTCTGAGGCCTCACACATTCTCCAAGTGGATACGGGTGGCATCTCTCCTAATCCAACTGGCTTATTTTGTATGTTTTCATGTTAGCAAATCTTTCTCTACTTCCAGGGTTGTTTTTGGGCCCTAAACATTGATTTTTTGACTTTCCACAATTAGACTATAGACGAAATTAGATTCTGATGGTGGAATGTCTAGATATCCAAAATACCTTTCCAATGGGATATCACGCGCCTAAAACGAAGGTCGTATGCAAAACTTACGACCCTAGGAAGTTGAGGTACCAAATTACAACAACTTACCCATAGGGCCCACATGACTTTTGGTGTTTCACCTTCTAGGGTTAGGTTTTTTGATGTCTAGGGTTTTGGAATTCTTGATTAATATGAAAGGGCCTATGGAGCCTCATTGTAATCCATTCTGATTAGACGAATGCACGTAGAAGCCACATCTCTTCTCAGAGATAGCTACCACCAATCGAGCAAGTTTCAGTTCTGCAGTTTTATAGTTTCAACCTATTTCATTATTTAATAGAAGATATTGTTCACTGGATATTTGTGTTATTCTTCCTATCTCTGTGTTTATGATATTCACTCTGATAATTAGTTCACTCCTTTGTCGTGCAAGGCCTTCCTTGAGCAACATTTTAATAGGATCTCCTGCTCCATCATCTTTGTTTTCGTCTCCCATGGGTTGTTTTTGGGCTCGGTGCGGCCGATATGGTAATGAATCGATTGGTTCGAGTCCCAACTTCTTGTACCCAGACTGTAACGTCCTCGACCATCAAACCCATAGCCAGGCAACGCTACTACACAGAAACATTCTCAAACTTATATAGTATGCATTTAAATGAAGTTAAATGACTTAACACAGAGTAAACATATAATTACTGCTAACATACATAATTAATGGAATTAACAGTAATATCATTGCAAAGGATTACATGATAACATTGCAAGCATCACAAAAATGCATTTTAATTGAAATTAAAGACATGCATATACTTATCTTTGAAACTGTAGCAACTCCACCAACCATGTGCATAAATTCCACAAACCTCCCAACCTTAGACCACGCTGGTCATCACACCCAGTAGTGGGTCACCCCTGAGCTGGGACCAAGCTCCACCCAGGGCAAGGGAATCCTAGACTAGGCTAAGGTTACAGGAAAACTGCACAGAGCATCCAGAAGGATTCTCTCCAGGAGCCTTCTTATGCCCACTACTCACGGACTCTCATTCCCCACATGCCTGTTCCACCCGGGAGTATACACCTTCACAAGAAAAGTCCATCGGTCCTTCACCTCCCTCTCTGGGTCTCAGCAACAGGTCAGATCAGGAATTCTCAGAGCTCTGTAGCTGGCATTGGACTCACTTTGGGAGAAAACCACTTCCCAACAGACTCTCTCACCTAGAGAGAACTGCTCACAGGCCTGACAACCTGCCTCTTCTACCACAGGCCTGACAACCTGGTTCTTCAACCAATTTTCAACTCAATTCCCACAAGTTCAGGATAAAAGCAACAATAAATCTTTTGGTCAACTCACGAGTGATAGAAACAACCAAAAAATTGGGTGTGGATGTCCAAAAAAAACCGACAACAGGCCACTAAGACACAACATGGTTCACGTAACACCGGTTTCAGAATGTGTGACAAGCAATCCACGCAGAGGTCGAACATATACTCAACAGTTCAGAAAGAGGTGTATCAGCTTCTCAAGAAAACATCACAGGATTCAGGTTTCAAAGCTGTGTGAGGGTATGCATGTAGATATCATAAGCATCCGCCACACCGTTCAGACAATGGACGACTGAATGGAGGATGAACGTAGAGACCATTCATAATTCATAGTTTCAGACAACCCACGACAGAATGGAGGATGAACCCCAAACTCAGCTGACGCTTCATCTTTTAACCGCATGCGCCAGGGTCGACACTTGTCTTCCTAGAGCTGCATGCATTCCCTTTTGCACACATTGGAGCTGCATGCGTTGCCTCTCCCAGGACTTAGGATAAAAACATGTTTTGTCACACAGCTTTAGAATAATAATAAAATATTATTCTCAAGGACTTAAGCCTCTAAGCTTAGCCCCTCTTTACAACCTTTCATCCCCCTTTCCCTTACCCACCTTGTGGAAGCTTAGTCCCCCATCACTCTTTCTTCGTGGTCGGTCTACACACAATGATGTTTCATATTTACTAATGTTCTACATATTACATATACAAAAACAAGATCCTGTCCTTTAACACTTGGTCTCTCCAGCCTAATAAACACATAAGCCTACTAGCTTATGAATACTCATCTCACCATCCTACAAAACATGATTTACAATTTATAAAAATGATTCCAACAGGGCTCGTCCTTGGGGATATTATAATCCCCTCCCCTTATTTTTGCACTATCCTCAGTGCAACTTTAACACAACATCAGCAAGATTTTCAAAATCTTAAAAAAGATGCAGGTATTCTACCTGCATAGCAACTTCATGTTCCCAAGTCACGTCCTCATGACTGTACCAAGTCCACTAGACCAGGTCCACTGGACCTTTACAAGCACTATGTCTCAATTCCGGAGTTGTTTTCTTTTCCTGTCCAATATGCACACATGATGCACGTGTAGGACACCTTCTTGCTCCACCTGAATCACATTCCAATCGATTACATGATTAACATCAGGTATATATTTCTTAAGCAATGAAACATGAAACAGATTATGTATAGCCATGGATGCAGGTAATGTAAGCATATATGCAACTGGCCCAATCCTTTCTAGGATTTCAAATGGCCCACAAAATTTGGCTTCCAACTTGGCTCATTTTCCCAGCTTCAAGGAACTTCTATTGGTTTTCACTTTCAGGAAAACATGATCACCCTCTTTAAACTCTCTGTGGGTTCTATTTTTATCAGCATAGCTTTTCTCCCTATCTTGGGCAGCCTTTAAATTCTGCTTAATTTTTAGCATCTGTTCTTCCATTTCCTTAAGCAACTCTGGCCCAACTACTGCCCTATCAGCTGGATTATCCCATCTTATTGGAGTATTTCACTTTCTGCCATAAAGTGCTTCAAATGGGCTCATCTTCAACGACGCTTGATACCCATTGTTTTTGGCGAATTCTACCAAGTGTAGGTAGTCTTCCCATTTCGATGGTTTTTCCATCACATACATCCTCAGTATGTCTTCTATTACTCGATTCACCCGCTTTGTCTACCCATCAGACTCAGGATGATAGGATGTACTAAAGTTCAAATTCATTTTGAACCCCTTGAATAACCCTTTCCAGAAATTTGAGGTAAATTTCGGGTATCTCTCAGACACAATTGTCTTGGGAATTTCATGCAATCGTGCCACTTCCTTCATAAACATATCAACAACATCTGTTGCCTTGTGAGTAGTCTTTAACGTAATGAAATGGGCAGCTTTCGTAAGCTTGTCCACTACCATCATGATTGAATCATGTTTCTTGCCGGTTCTGGGCAATCCCATGCTGAAATCCATTGTCACCACTTCCCACTTCCAGTCAAGAATGGGTAAAGGTTGTAGCAATCCTGCTAGGTGTCTATGCTCAGCTTTAACCTTCTGTCACTCCATACATTTGGCGATGTATTCAATAATCTCTTTCTTCATGTCTGGCCAAAAGTAATGGCTCTTGACTGCTGCCACAATGGTCTGATATCCAGGGTGCCCTGCATAAGGCACATTACGGATTTCATGCAAAATTGCAAGTTTCAAATCCTGGACATTAGGTACATAAATTTTGTTCTTGTACAGAAGTATTCCATCAGTTTCCAATTTATAAATATCCACTTTCTATGGCATATTACCCTACTATAGCTTTGCTACCAAATCCCTGTACTATAAATCTGTATTTGCAGCCTCCAAAATTCTTCTTTTAATATTAGTTTGGTACATGCTAATGGTTGTAGCATGTAATTCATGCACTCTCCTGTTGAGTGCATTAGAAATTTTATTTTCCTTCCCTTTTATATGCTTGATATCAAAATCATATTCGCAGAGAAAATCCAACCACCTACTCTGCCTAGCATTCAAAGTTGGTTGATCAAACAAATACTTCAGACCGTTATGGTCTATCCTCAATTTGAACCTCCTTCCCATGAGGTAATTCCTCCATTTATTTAGAGTGTGTACTATGGCTTTCAACTCCAAATCATGAGTTGCATAGTTCCTTTCGTTCTGTTTCAACTTTTTGGATTCATAACAAATTACAAATCCATTCTGACCGAGGACTCCTCCCAGTCCTTCTTTGCATGCATCTGTACACACTATATAGTCTTCATTCAGGTCTTCAATCCTCAGGATTGGAGCACTGGTTAACAATTGCTTCTCTCACAATCCTCTGTCCACTGAAACTTATTCTCCTTCCTTTTCAAGGAAGTGATAGGGTGAGCTATCCTTGTGAACCCTGTGATAAACCTTCTGTAATAAAAAACTAGACCCATAAAGGATCTGACTTCTATCACGTTCTTTGGCACTGGCCATTCTCTGATGGCCTCAATATTCTTAGGATCTACAACTATCCCATCCTTCGAAATAATATGCCCCAAGTAATGGATTTGTTTTTGATAACACGAGCACTTGCTCAACTTGGCATACAATTGGTGCTTGCTTAGCACCTGCAACACCATCCTCATATGTTGTTCATGCTCTTCCTCCGACTTGGGATATACCAGGATGTCATCAAGGAAGACTATGACAAACTTGTCTAGATAGTCCCTGAATACACCATTCATTAAACACATAAAAACAATGGGTTTATTTGATAGCCCAAACAACACCACTATGAACTCGTAATGACCATACCTTGTTCTAAAGGAGGTCTTTCTAATGTGTTGATCCTTTATCCTTACCTGGTGATATCCTGACCTCAGGTCTATCTTCAAAAATATCTTTGCATCCTTCAACTGATCAAAGAGGTTATCAATCCTCGGTAAGGGATATTTGTTCTTTACAGTTACTTTGTTCAATTGTTTGAAATTGATACACAATCTCAGGGTTTTGTCCTTATTCTTCATGAACAGGACCGGGGCTCCCCAAGGTGACACACTTGGGTGTATGTACCCCTTCTTCATAAGCTCTTCAAGCTATAATTTCAACTCTTTCAGCTTTGACGTACTCATTCTGTAAGGAGCTTTCGACACTAAAGCTACTCCGGGCATCATGTTTACAAAGAAATCAATATCTCTCTTTGGAGGTAGTCCGGGTACCTCCTTAAATACATCTTCAAACTCCTTTAGTACCGCATGATCTCCAATATTTGAGACTTCATCCCTATATGCTTCCTCCACATGGGCTGCAAATAATTGATATCCTTTTCTGTAGCACTTCTTCAACTGCATTGCTAAGATTTCTCTGATAGAAACAACTCTGGGAATTCCTTGGACTGTTTTTTGATTCCCTTCCTCATCTAGACAAGTGAATTTCTTGTTACGATAGTCCAAGATGGCATGGTGTTGGTCCAACCAGTCCATCCCAATTAGAAAATCATAAGAACCTAAAGGCAGAACATTCAATTCAACCTTTGTGCTCAGTCCATTCATGTCCACTGGATAGGACTTAACTAACTCAGTGACTTTTCTCTTGGTTCCTATAGCCAGTTGCACTAACCAAGACTTTTCATGTTTGCTTCTAGACAAATGCAAAATTTCCACCACTCTAGGATCTGTATAACTATGGCTAGCCCTCGAATCAATTAAAATAGTAAATGGTTGGTTGTTAATCATACCTTCCACTTCAATCATGTGTGACTGATATTCAGCTTGCTTGTTTTCTAGGGCTACATAGATCCTTGGCATTCTACTGTCCATGTCCTCCAGTGTTTCAGCTTGCTGAACATTATGGACAGCTCTTGCTTTTCCATTTTTGTGGGGACAATCTTTGTACTTGTGGTTCCCCTGACAACCCCAACACTGAATGGGCATCTGCCTTGGCCTTTGTTCCTCTACGTCAGCCATTCTCGGCTCTCTAAACGATGGTTGTCCTTGAGGACTGTTTATGAAAAAGGGAGGTTTAGTTCCCTTCTTTCTATGATCCATCTGGAATTTCTTCTTGTCTTCCCAAGACTTTCAGAAAGTAGGCTTTTATCTTTGCTTATCATATAAGCATTTATCTTTTCTTATCATTTTTTCCATGGTCTTAGGATCATCATACTGAATCTTGTCACCATTGGAAGGTGGCAATCCACTTAGATACCTTTGAATCTTGATAGTTTCATACTTGATGAACGGAACATACTTCAACAATTCCAAAAATCTTCGTTCATACTCATCAATGATCATGCTGCCCATCTTGAGTTCAAATAACTCTTTTATATTTCTATCGTAGTATCTTTTAGTCAAGTATTTCTTCTCGAAATACCTCTTGAATTATTTCCAAGTGATATCTTTCTCTCTAATGTGTTTCACCTGCACAAGTTTATCCCACCACATGGATGATTTTCCTTTCAATTGATACATCACAATTCTTCCTTCTGCATGAGAGGAATAATTCTTCAGTTGGAAATATTTCCTCATGCCGAGCAACCATGTTTCTGCATCTTCCGCCGTCTTATGTTCTCCATCAAATGTTGGAGGCTTAATCTTGTTAATTTTTCCCTTCATCTCATCCACCCCAGATCTCTTGTGCTTTCTGGTAGGAGATGGGCTTGAACTACTGTGTGCCCTCCTCTTGGAGCGACCTTGGGAGTGATGATGGTGTCTACCAACACTCCTTGATCTTCTTCCCTCAAAAGTCGGGTGACTCCTTGTTTTTCTTGAGTCTCTCTCCTTGTACAACTTCTTTTCTATTCTCTCCAGACTCTTCATCAACTTTAAGTTGAATTCACCCTGTTGTTCCTTAGCTTTCGTGATATTTAAGCTATCTTCTCGGTGAGTCTGGGCCTCTTTCTACAATCGATCAATGATTTTAATCATATGCCCTTCCTTATCTATCTCTTCTCCATGCCCATTGGAGTTCGAACCTTCAACTCCCAAATGAAAATCCATCCATTTAGCTTCGTTATTTGAACTGGAAGCATTCTGTGTCTCCTCCATTTCTTTTCACTTAGTGGAAACTCTAAACGGTTCTGGCACTCGTTAAAAATTCTGCAAACATAATCTGTAGACAACCAGAATTTGTCAGGCCATTAATCCTTAACAAA
>ML811834.1:263510-278455 GCA_009831015.1 Picea engelmannii | reverse complement strand
CAATCCGAACAATTCCCAACATAAAAGGTTCCTTCTAGGGAATAATGATAAGAATGACCAACACGTGGATTTCAGTCACCCATGTGCACTACTCCAATATTAGTAGTGTTGGCATGCACGTAGTTGTAAGACCCTAGGTTTGATTTATCTTGACCAACAAAACCATTCAGATACCGACCCTTTTATCATTGCCTACATGCAAATGAAGTTTCACCCGAGGTATCGTTTGGGGTTGCAAGAACCAAGTTTCTACAATAGTGGGGGAGTGGGAGGTGAACATCTTTGTCATTCTTACTTATCTATTCTGCATGCGTTATTCTGTAATTGTTCTCCATATGTTACTTAGTGAATTCAGTTATATATTACCATTATACCTCATATTACAACATAAACCAAGTATTGCAACATTCATAACCATTGCACATTGATCACACAGAGAATAATTCTAGTCTAACATGCATCAAGAAAGTATCCATGTTCAATCACATAAAAGACAAGTAAACACAATAGTTAACATTGTTCATCCAACTTTGGGATACGTCCACAATGGTTGGCTTCTTTATTATTCTTTATCCAATTGTCTCAGCCTTGCGCACTGCGCTTACAAAGATACATCATGAGATCATTTCCCTTACCTATCCTAGCCACTCTGCAGTGAAAGCCTTCCTCTCTCTGCATCATCTCCTTATCATTCAGACAAATAATCTTCCCCTCTCAGCTAATCCTATCACTCTCCTTATTGACGGGAGTTGTAGACATCTTGGAATAGATTCCACAGCATTGCTTGAGACCCCTACTCTCCCAACCATTTACATATTTATACATAAATTCTAGTGCTTAAACCCTACTCTACTCATCCCAAAACCATATTACAATTCATGAAAACTCAATTTGACTTGTTGTTCAGACTACATTTCCTACTTTGATGCCTATGTGACGCTTTTGCACTCTGACTATCATTCTTCCTGCTTGTGCGCGTCCTTCTATCTTTAGCACGTCGAGTGGCCATCCTTCTTTTTTGCCCGCTTTCTTCTCTGCTTTATTCTCTACTTCATTTTTCTTCTTTATTTCTCTACTTTATTCTTCTTTCTGCGCACTGTATTCCTGAATGTGCCTCAACCATGCACTCCCAATCCTTCCTTGTCTTCCTTCTTCTTCTTCTTTCTGCACACATCTTCCATGCTTAGGATTTTTATCAAAATTGTATCTAAAACGTATTGTCCAACAAGCCCCCAACACTCACCTATGGCTCCTCCCGAGCCACTTAGGCCTATTGCACACTCCTCCATGCTTGGATGAACTTTTGGGAGGCTTCCTTAGCTACCACAACTTCCTTTATTATTGTTGCATCAGTTTCCACAATTTCTTCGACACCTTGCGCAGTCAGGGTCATAAGATTTTATTCTGTCTCATGTGTTGGTTGTTTCACCTTGCCCTGTGCAATGGCCAGTTCTCCTATCACCCTCAATGTTTCTTCTTACAATGGTCCTCAGCATTGCTGAAGGATATTACGTTGATCCCACATCCTTTCAAATTCCACATATGACTACCTCTGTGCCAAAATGGTCATCATTTGTTCAGTCGATGGAAGGGTGTTTATGATTTTTGAATCTTTCTGTGCCTTTTCTTACACATCCCTTAAATTTTCTTCCATGGCATTCATCTATGGATCCTCTATAAGGGCTGTCCATATTTGCACGCTCTCCTCATAGATTTTTGCGCATTCTTCCTCCACTTTTTTTATGTTGGATACGACTGTCGACGTTGTTCTCTCTTTGCCTCTTCTTTCCTCTGGTGGTGTTCCTGGTGTACTACGCAATTGTAGGTCCTCGATTCTTGTGAGGAATCCTTTGATGACTTCACCAATTTTCAATACCTGCTCCTCCGTAGTAGCCTCTACTACTATCAATACTTCCGGGATTTCCTTGTACAACTTTTGGAAGACCGCTTATATCTTCTACACCTTTATATCCATTTTGTCATTTTCCTTGAGAGATTTCTTGGCCCTTTCCTCGGCCTCATTCCTTTCCTTTATTGCTTCTTCCACTTTTCCTTCAACTTCACTTTTCTATTGTAGCGTAGTGGCATATTGTTTCTGCAATTGCATCCTTTAATCCAACACCTTATTCATTTCCCGATTTTCTTTATCTGCACAGAGCCTAATCTCGTGAAAAAATCATATTTTCAAGCTCTGTAATATGTGTATCGAAATCCATGAAACCAATATGTTTAAGTGGTTCAGTGTGTTCATCTGTTATTGGAGTTTGGGCATTGGGAACTAGATTGTGTCTATCTCGATTTGTAACATTTTGTGCCCCAATACTAGCTCAGTCAGAGGCATATTGGAAGTATATGCTTCCTCTACCAAACTTGTGCTTGGTTTTCCACCTAATATATTCTCTTGTGTTATTATGGATGCTTCCAAGAGATGTTGCACTTGCATTAACTAGGCATGGACTTGGTGGTTCATCTCTTCTTTTCTCTTGGTTGCTTCCTCAATGGCCTCCTCTATGACATCCCTTACTTGGTATCATATTCAATCCATATCCTCATTAGTAATATTATAGACTGGGGGTACCTTGTGCGCTTTCATCTTCTTGTGCGCACCTCTTGTTGGTTCCTTCCACTTGTCCTTTATTTTCTTTTCTATCTCAAGAACTCTCTATTTTGTTTACTCTATCGATAGGCCAGGTGTATTTCCTGGGCCAATGTTTTTTTCATTCCCCTCCCCCACGTCCACTTCTTTTTCATCCCTATCGTTTTCTTCGTCATCTTTTGGGTGGCCCATTTGTTCTGATGGTATTTTCCACTCGGTTTCCCAATAGTTAGAGATTAGGAATACATCATTTGTTGTCAACCTATAGGTGGTTGGCATCCACTGGCGCTGAAGTTCCTTTTTTTCTTGCACGTACACATGGTGCTTCCCTACTTTAAATTGTGAAATGTCTCGATAGGCTTGTACTGTCTCGACAGTGATGCACAATGTATGTGTGATGGTGTACCTGATCATGTCAAAGTATACATAGAATGTAAAATTGTTTTCCATTTTCCTCCTTTTGTTTGACGTATACCATAAGTTGGCATACCGCACATCTACAATACCTTTACCAGCTATTCTCATAAGTTGGTAATAACCCAGTTCCTACCATCCTACCAGTGCAATCAAAATAAGAAGCCAGGCATAATGGAACTCTATGCCTTTCTCCTGGGCCTCTATATAGTCTGTCATAAATTAATTGACCAAGAACGTGGCCCAGTTCATTTGGACCCCTTCCGCGCATTATTTTGCGGTTGCAATTATTGCAGCAGGCACTTCGTCCTTGCGACACTTCCTCAACAATTTGTAGGCCAACACTTGCGTTGCGAAATAGACACCGTCATCATTGATATTTGCAACATCAAACTCCCTTTTTCCCCTGAAGGTATGAAACTTCTCCTTCATGGCTTCTTCTAATTGTGCTTTCTCCCCTACTTTGTTGAACAATGTGGTCGGATCCTCTGCTGCTTTTGGTAACCCTGTCATCCACACAATTAATTCGGTATCAATTGATATCGGTGGAGAAAGCCACAATGTTCCTCCATGGACACAAATGAGGAGTAACTTGACACATGAATTTATTTCTAGGCTACATCCAAAATGGGGAATCTCCATTAGGTTCAAGATCCTCAACTTCTCTAGTCCTGTTGCCCACATCTATGGTTCCAACAATATTTATCCTGTGTCAGGTACACTCTACACGCACAAGTACTTTTCCCTAGCTAGCTTTGGAAACTTATACTAATCTATGATATCGTGATCTACAAATTTGAGGGTGACAATCTTACCTAGCATGTCCCCTTCAATACTTACACTAGGTGGGATTGTCGGTGTGGCCAGTGGGTATTTTCCATCTGTTGGTACTTTGACTTGAGGCGCACTGTCTTTTTTGGGTGGTATATACTCTTTGTGAAAATTTTCTTTTGAATTTGAAGCTTCAGGTATTTCCTCAACCTCTGGCGTAACTGATGGTCATTTCGATTTCTTTCGTGATGTTGATGATGGCGCTCCAAATTTTGGTGGGGCCATTGTTTTATGCAACGGGTTTCTTTACTTGCTCTATGTGTATTTTGGTGCTTATGTAGTTTGTCTCTAGGTCGGTTCTGGTTCACTCTGGTTTTCTCTAACTTACTCTCACTTGCATGCAACTCATAAAAACAATAACTCATGCTTGCTGCCCCTCAACTTCTCTTGTGCCTCCTTTCCAGGTGTTCATGTCTCTTCACACCTTAAATAACTTTTCCAATCCGCCAATGGAGTTGATGAATGGTTAAATAAATGTAACTTTATTACCAAATCCGTCATGTGATTTTTGCCTCATACTACCAGTCTGTCGTGATTTCCGGTGAATTTAACCATTTAATATTATACGACGTCTTTATGACTTTCCATTACTACTGTGTAGTCATCATTTCCTTGCTTTAATTCCTTTAACGGTCTTGTCAGTACTATACTATGCAATTGTTCTTGCTTCCACATTATTTTTCTTCGCATTCTTTTCCTTCTGTGTATTATTTTCTTGATTGGTGCAATTCCATCCCAATGGTGTGACAACCCTTCCTTCTTAGCAATGTATTATGCTTTTGTACTCTATAATATTTTTCTTTTTCTATATCTACTTTAAAAAAAAAAATATTCCTTTTCTACTTTTTATATTGTTTTTTGTGTTTTACTTCCCTACTATAGTATAGTTACTATGATAAATGCGTTATGGTGCAGCCCGGATTACTACACAGACTGTCGACCATCTCTATAGAGATTAAACTGACTTCCATTCACCATGCCTCTAAGGACTTATCCATTCAAGGTTTCCAACTGCATGGAACCTTCCTCTGTTACATGCTTAATCAAATATGGCCCTAACCAGTGCATTCTGAACTTTCCAGGATGTTTCATAAACTTGTTGTCATAGATTAATACTAAGTCTCCCACTTGAAACTGATTCTATTTAATGTGTCTATCATTCCATTCCTTTTCTCTTTCCTTCTAAACTTGTCGATGGAATCCTGTGACAAAACGATCTCCCTCAAGTTGTACCAACTGTGACAATCTCTCCTCTATTGCACCAGAGTTCGAAAGATCATTGATTGATGCAACGTGCAGGTTAGGTAGAATAAAATACATTGGCATCACTGTTTATTTCCCATAGATAAACCCGAAAGGTGTCTTCCCTGTCAAATTCTTATTTTTCGTCCTATAGGCCCATAAAACTGCAGGAACTCTTAAGTCCCAATCATCTCTCCTTATGTGGCATGTCTTTGTCAAGGAATTCTCCAAGATTTTATTGAAAGCTTCCACTGTCCCATTGGACTGAGGATGATACGGGGTACTCTTTTGATGATGAATTTGAAACTCCTAAGTCAATGATGCAATTGTTTTATTTAGAAAGTGTGTTCCTTGGTCACTGACTAATATGCACGGACATCCAAATTTTGTGACTACATTCTCAAATAGAAATCACACAACTGTCTCCATGGTGTAGTCTATGAATGGTGTTTCTTCTTCCCATCTTTTCAAATACTTCATCGAAGTGATTATGTACCTCACCCCTGATCTTCTTGCTTGTGGATTGATTGTCCCCACAAATTCTATGGCCCATTTATAAAATGTGTGCAATGTAACATGTGTATTTAAATGCATTTCATCTCTCCTAGATGGCTTTCCTACCCTTTGAAAAAAATTGCATGCTTGACAATTCTCTTTATCATATTTATATAGTGTGGGCCACCAGATCCCTATGCACAAAACATTTTGCGTCATGGCCTTACCTCCGTAATGTCCTCCTGCAATCCCTTCGTGCACTTATGTGAGTATCATGGATCTTTCATGTTCCAACACACATCTCCTCAATATTCCATCTTCAACTACCTTGTATAAGTTTCCTGCAATCAACTGATAATATTTTTCCTTAAATACTAATTGTTTCTTCTACGCAAATGTTATGTCTAATGGGGCCATTCCTATACTTAGAAACTACATGATGTTCGTGAAGTAGTCATCCACCATTTTAACTGCAAATAATTGTGCATATGGTAATTTTTCATTTAAATTGCTTGCATATTCTCCTGATAATATGCATGATAAATGATTTGACCCGGCATTCAACTTCCTTTGTTTCACCACAACCTCAAAATCGTACTCCTAAAACAGCAGTATCCATATGCATATTCTCCCCCCCAACACTATCTTGTTCACCAAGTATTTTAATGTTGAATGGTATCTGTACATCTTAAAGAGAGAACCCAATAAATAATGCATGAAATTTTGCAATGCATATACCATTGCCAATCCTTCCCGTTCTGTAGTGGTGTAATTCTTCTCTACTATGGACAACTTCCTACTTGCAAAATCAATTGGGTGATGTATGTCTCCCTCCCCTGGTTGAGATAGTATTGTGCCCAACACTATGGATGATGCATCTACATGAACATGGAACTGTTTGTTCCAATCTGGAAAGATCAAAATTGGTGTGGTCGCCAATTTTTTCTTCAAGGTGTCCAAACCCTTTTCACAATCCTCATTTGATTGGAACTTCTCTTCCTTCTTTAGTAGTTTTTCCTTCGATGTTGTGATCTATGCATATCTTTTCATAAGCTTCTGGTAGTGTCCTATATAACCCATAGTTTCCCTCAATTTTTTAACTGATGTAGGTGGTTCTAAATCTAGAATCATTGCAATCTTTTATGGATCCACTAGTAATCCCTGCTTGCAAAGTAAATGGCCCCAAAAAATTCCAAACGGTGTGCAAAAATACACTTATTCAAGTTCAACAAAATATGACACTGTCTACACCTATCCAAAATTAGCCTAATTACTTCTATGTGATCCTTCAGTAGACACACATAGTCCAATTGTCTATGTATAATTCAAGGAACTTAATAATAAATTCCTTGAACGCTGGAACCACCACTCTTGAAAAAAATGCAAGGGCATTATTCAATCCAAAGGGAATTACTCTATATTGATAACTTCCCCACTCTATCACAAAAGTAGTATTGTACTGGTCTTCCTACTCAATTTTGATATGATGGTACCCCGAAAATCCGTTTGTGAAAGAATAAGTCTCCTTCCCTCCTACGTTCTCCAGTACCTCATATGTGAATGGTGTAGGAAATGAATCAAGTAAACACACATCATTTACCTTTCTCATATCCATGCAAATCATGAGAAATGTATTTTTGTCTTGCACTACCATTGGAATTATCCACTATGATTCCACCATGGGTGCAATGATCGTTGCATCCAACATTCTGTCGATTTTTGCTTTAACCTTCTCTTTGTATTTCGGATTTAACCTATAAGGTCTCTTTTGAACTGGTTTAGCACTTGGTTTCAAAGGAATCTTCATCTTGCCTAAGTCCCTAGCTATCCCCTTCATCTCTGAGAATGTAGTTGGGAATAGGTATTGATATTTGCACAACAAGTCTATAATCTTTTCTACTCTCTCATCACTCCATAAATCCCCTATCTATGCAAACTTCAGGTTCTTTGTCATCCTAATGTTTATCTATTGTGTCTTTATTGGTTGTGTGTATGCAGTGAACTCAAGCTTTGGCCCTTCTATTGCCCATTCTCCTTTTGTTTCAGGTACTTGCACATTCCTGGGATATTCTTCATCTTGTTCTTCCTTATAAACATTGTAGCACTCCAATAACTCATGGACAGTCATAACAACTCTATGTGCATTGTAGACTGGTACCACCTCCATCGTCCCTTCTTCTGAAAATATCTTGGTTCAAGTAGCTTGTAGTGCAACATCTATTGATGGAGATTCATGTTCAAAAGTAAATGTGACCCTGAACCTTTGAGTCAACTTGTCCTATTTGGTTGTCTCTCTGTGCATTTCCAATTACTGATATTAGTTCTTCGGAATTGTGTCCAGTGTATGTATAAAACTGTGTATCCATTCCTCCTTTTGCATCAATCTCCATCTATTTCTACACTGCTCCACATGTTTTTCTAGGTTAGTCTTCCCTGTATACTTCTACGTAATATTTTCCACCTTGTTTCCAAACCTTTATTACATTAGTCTTCCATATTGTGACAAGTCTTTCATCCCCTCTGTATGTGCAGACTACCATTTCGATGGAGTCTCTTTAAGGAAAACATCTAGTGCCAACAACCTTTGTTTTTTAGGTACTTGTAATTCAAACTCCTTTACAAAAAAAGTTATATTAGTCAATACATCATACTTGGGTGGATTACATAACTTTGTTCCAATCCAACACAAAGATCGAGTTATTCGTGCACATCACCTAGTTGATACTTCATGCATCCTCTATTTCCAATGCTCCAGACCTTCTTCTGAATCCGATTCACATGAACTGATACTTCTCTAACTTAGTAAACCATGTACAAGAGGGTTCACATGATCATCCATCTGCACAATCATGTTATGCAAGATTTCAATGTCGTTCCCTCTTGTTGGCTCTATGTATCTCTTTCATTCTATTGGGTCCAATGGTGCAGTCACTTTCAAGTCTCCAAGTTCAAATATCATTTCTCTCTGCTTGAGATTAATGATCACCTGATTATCAAATTCCCATTCAAGTCCCATCAGTGTTGGATATGGTTGACTATCATCCAAAATTTCAATAATTTCGAAGTTTGTCATGTTGCACACCCCATCTATTTTCACAGGTGCTTATGTCAATCAACCAATTGGTATTATCTTGTGGTGATTTGCAATCCTTAACTAAACAGGAGACTAGATGAACTTGGGTTGGCCCATCATCACCCAGGTTTTCTTTGGTAATACATTCACATCGAACCCCAAGTCCAAGATAACATTATCCACATCATATTCCCCAATCTATGCACCTAATCTGAATTCCCCATTGGTCCTCTTCGGAGAGATTTTAACTACAAACCCCAAAATCATATAATATTTAGACAAGGGTGGCTTTTCTTTCTGTATATTGAATCTTGAAGAACCACATATGATAAGAATAGCCCATTTGTGACCCACCCTACATATAGACTCAAATTTTAATAGCCTTTAACTACATAGCTTGAAATAGAATAGAAGCTACCAATCAGACATTAAAATTATAAATTGATATTTTTAGCAACAATACATTCTTAGAATATAATCTTAGAATATCCAGATGTTGAAGAATTCCAACGAAAAAAATACTCACCCTAAAATATAAGCCGAAAGGCTAAAGAAAAAAATGAACATAGGACTGTATGAATATTTTAACTATTACTTTAAATTCAAAACTACTTGTCTGCTATGAGGTTTCATGATCATGAAATAGTTAAATAAATAAAATATAGGAATATTATTTTTTATATTAAAATTCAAGGATATGCTACTTAAGATTTTTGCTTAACTTTCAAATCCAATGATATACTAATGGAATTTTAAGTCCCTGCCATAGGCATAGAGGGATTATAGCTATCGATAAATCGTTGACTTCATATTAGTCTATCCTTTGACCATAAATATTTCCATATTATTTATTGTTGGAACCAGGGAACTGAAAACATCGATTTTTATATTAAAAAAAGTACAATATTTGTGATGATATGCTTGGACAAGGGATTGGAGGTCTTATTGTCAGCTTCTCTATTCCCAATGTTATATATGTTGGCATATCCAAAGTATTTGATTGTATATGGTCTTTTTGAATCATATATTTTGTTATGCATTCGTCGAAGGTGGATTAATGCTAGCATTAATTTGAATGTTTGGTTTAGCATTTTATGCTAGGTAAATTTATGGCACTGTTTGATATGGTGGCATATCCAAAGTTTGGCTTTCCAAAACATTATGTGGTGTTCGAACTATTGTTAGAAAAAATATAATTTTTGTTTTTGGGATACGTCAGAGTCGTGCCACATTGAAATTTTTTCTTAAATGCTTACAGTACATTTATGACAGACTTAAATGTTTACCTAAAAAGCTTGGTAGTGTTGAATGGTTACTTAACAGGCTTGTTACAAGACATTTTCTTCCGTTTTTTAAATTTTTATGCTCCAGTGGTGGTGTTGCTTTGGTGGTCCATGCTTGCTTTTTGCATGCCACCGATTTCTTATTTGCATGTTGTCATTGTTCTTGCTTGCCTGTTCGTGTTGTTGCAATTTGGATGTTTGGGTTTCTGCAATTGTGATTGGAACAACATCGTTCCTGGGCGGAGTGGTTGTTGCTTTCTTATTTCTTCGCTATATGTTGTTTATTGTTGCTTGATTTGACTTTGCAGGGTTCCGGTCCTGCGCCTACCGCTGGGCCTTTTGGTGCTTCCTAGATGGGTTCTTATTTGGTGCTTGTTCTTGTTTGCCCAGGGTTTTCAAATGTTGGGATGCTACATCTGCGATTGGATATTTGGTTACATTTTTTTTGCACTGTAGTTTGCATAGAATACTATTAAGATAAAATAACAGACTAAAGAATTGCAGGTGGTGTAAATTGCATCTGTTACGTGTTGAAGCAAAGTTTGTTGGCCTCAAAATATATTTCATAGTTGTCGATGCTTTTTACATGGATTCCTTGTTACTATGGTTTCATAGTTATGAGAATGCCTTTTGCTCTGTGGGAGATATAATTGTTCTCTCCCTTTTACTTTTCTGTTGTAAACTATGTTTGACTCTAGTTTTTCGCGTTTCTGTAGTCATTCTGAGCGACCGTCGTTTGGTTGCATAGTTGGCCAGTTTTATGGACGTGGCTTTGCGAATAGGTTCTATTGGACTATGACAAGTCGTGTTCGGTGTATACGTTAGCTTTCCCAAATTAGTTTTCTTTAAAAGAAGGCCTCCTGGGCAAAAGAGAATGCAATTTATGAAATTATAGGTTTCCTGGACCGCGGAGCTGTCATCCCATACTTACCCAGTTTTTGCATCGCAGGTTGATGGGGTGGGCGACTGAAAATTGACAATCGGAGAGTTCCGTGATATAGAAATTGACAATCGGACAACAGGGAGAGTTTCACGATCATTCCGAATAACTGCAGTTGTGTTCCATACTTGGCCAGGGTTACATTAGCATTTCCGAATTAGTTTTGTTTAACAGTAGGGCTGTTGGACGGAAAACATTGAAATTTATCAAATTATAGGTTTCCTGGACAACATAGATTAAACATAGGAAATATGTAATTTTATAAAGTAGATATATACAGCCTGCACGGAGCCGTCATCCCATACTTAATCAGTTTTTGCATTGTCGGTTGTCGGGGTAGGCGGCTGAAAATTGACAATCGGAGAGTTCGACAATATACAAATTGACAATCGGACTTGTGAAATATTTGAATTTGAAGGCCTTCATGTCCAAAAAAGTTAGCATTATCGAAATAGTTTACTTTACATGCATTTTACATACCCTGGTGGACAAAAAACACACAAAAAAAATAATAAGCATTTTTTGGATCGCGGGTTCTTGGGGTGGCAAACTCTAGGTTCGGTCCTTGTTGTTCTATGTCCTACAAATAGCACGGATAGTTCCACGATATACAAATTGACAATCGGGCTTGTGGACTATTTGAATTCAAGGGCTCGTGAAAAGCAACTATCATTCTTGAATTACTTTTATTTGCGTACGTTTTACATATGCTCGTCAACAAAAACAAAACAATAGTAGTAATGTCTGTTACATAGGGCTCCATCCCTACTACCTTCAACACTTCCCAATACACATTAAATATGCTTTCAAAAGTTAGAACCAAGCAGACAGGTTCGAAAAGATTGTCTTTAATAACTGGAAAGCTCGAGGACATCTCCCATCAAAATGAATAGATAGGCAAATATTATGGGATCTGGTAATTTCTTTTTCCTGCATTTTGAATTTCGAAATATTTTTTTTTGCTTGTGCAGTTTTAGTTTTCTTCAAAGCTTCAGCATAATTCACGAACGTGTCGGTGACAGAGGCCTTGATGTCATGTCCCTCTTTAATATTTTGCATTTCAAAATGATGGGCTTTAATAACTGGAGGACATCTCCCATTAAAATGAATAGACAATCGAATATTATGGGATTTAGTAATTTATTTTTGCCGAATTTGTGAAATACTTTTTATTTTATTTTTTTCTTGTGCAATTTTAGTTTTCTTAAAAGCTTTAGCATATTTCACGAACGTGTCACCCACATAGGCCTTGATGTCATGTCCCTCTTTAGTATTGTGCATATCTTAGATGTCAGATTTCAGAATCTGCTCGAATATGGGAATTTTAATATGTGCTGGTAGTCACTATTGAGCGTACATATTCAAAAAGATTGGCATTAATAAGTGAAAATATCGAGAACATCTGTCATTAAAATGAATCAACACAAAATCTACAGAAGACCATCCAACCTTACTTTTAAATACTTATTGCCATTTCTCTCTATGATCAAAGAGTTGCGCTTTAGGGTGCCTTTGTTCTAATGTTCCTGGTCATGCACATGTAAGACAACTTAGAGATGTGATTGAGGAGCAGATGAAAGAATAGAGACTGGTTTTATGTGACGTGATCTTTGAGTAAAAAAAAATCTCTGTTATACAAAGAGAAACTCAGAGAGGACAAAAACAATAGAACAAGTATGTTCTGGTTGGTGTTCTCCCTGTGTTCGATGCTTTGGTTGGTTGAAAAGGCTGCCTGGATATTTGTTGGTTGAACTTCCTTGTTTTATTGCTGGGAATTGTAATGGATTTTGAGGTCGCGTGCAAAATACTTCTTCATTTAAGTATATAGCTTCTTATAACAACACAGATTTGGCAACTGTATCGAGTTGTACATATTGCACAAGTACTTGTCTACCTCGGAGGCGGGTAGAAGAAACTTTATGGGTGGATAAAACGACATATTATCACTACAAAAGTTTATATTTGATAGTATGATGACCTGCATGTGGGTCTGGTAGCCGACTTGACAGAAAACTACGTTCTTTGTGAAAGTTTGTTCGGTTTTATCTGAATGTAGTTGTAGACTCTACATATTTGGCGTCGCCTCTAAACATTCCAAACCTTTCTGTGGGCCGCCATACCTCCACGACTATGAAAAAGGATATATTTCGATGCCATCTGCAACATTTGATACACTTTCCAGACCTGTGTTGGTGCATTCTGCAGCATTTGATGCACTTGCCACACCTCTACTGCCCGAAGAAGTTATGTACCTCAATAGAGTTTCTTTTTTCATATGGGTTGGACGTTCCTTCCAATTTACTGTAATAAAGCAAAGAAGTTCAACATACAAATCCTCAAGCAGGCTTCTCAACCAAATAGGCGATCAAATATAGGGAGAATACCAGTGACTACATACTTGAATTATTTTCCGTTGCCTTTCTAAGTTGTCTTGGATGTCAAGGGTCAGGAACATTTCAAGGAAAACACCTTAAGTCGGTCTATGCTTTGTTTACATTTTACATGTAAGAATAATTTTTCATAGGCCATACTTATGTGGCAGCGACCTTGTATTTAAAGAAAGAAATTGGAGGACCCGTCCTGCTCCCATTCTTCAGGTTCCATCAATAGAATTAATAATGAGTAACGACAAGGTGACTAAACTGTTGGCGCAATGTCCCTGTGAAGTATGTTGGATATATTGCAACTTCTTCTATTTGATAATATCCGTGCATATATACTAATATCAGTACTATTGGAATAAATACAAAAAAACTTCCTCATCGAAAAAGCTTAGGAAATTATGTTTGGGTTTGCGGTATTAAACAACTATGTCCACTATTCCATCATATACATCTTCCAGCCTAATAACTTCCGTAATTTGCAATTTATGCTTTAATTACTTAAAGTGACACCAAATTTTGATTGCATTTCATTTAATTTAGATATTGATGTTTATGGAGAGCCAACATTTGTTGATCTCATTGCAACGAATACAAGATGAATAGATGATAAGGAGTTTATCTCGTTGATATCACAATGCAAATTCATGTTTCATGTTGCGCTATGTACATGTTGCAGTCAAAATTTTTGTGGTTTCAACGAAATTTGCAAGCCAAAAAGCATCTTGCAGATTGGGAGATCATTTGCATTTGAAACAACCAATCCATTAATATATATTACTATGAATACTATTAAGATAAATATGAAAACTTTCTTCCTTGATAGATGCTAGTATGAAAAATATTGAAATAGATATCATAGCTTTATCTTGGCCAATACTTGGCCAGTTATCTGGGCACTAGGCCCCGGGTTCGCGGTACCCAGCACCTATGTCCCCTGTTTCGTCATATACATGTTGGAGCGAAAGAAATTCAATGATTTGTTCCTTTCCATACTTAGCCAATTTTATGCCCGCCGTTGCGGGGCTGGTGCTTGCAAACCAAGCTGCTTATCATTCCGCAATATACATCTTGCACTGAAAAGATCTGTGATCTACAATTTCACCGTGGGTTCCTTGTACACATTAACTTCGTTCAAAGTATCTGTTGTTGCTTTCCATCCCTAGAAACTTCACATCCTTCCTAATATACATCAACAATGCTCTTACTAGTGATAAGTGGACACAGTGGTATGAAAGATACCTCCGCGATCTGCAATTCATGCTTTAACATCTTCATCTATATCCTCGCACGACGGATCCGACCGAGCGGTGTTCCTTTCCATACTTAGCCAATTTTATGCCCGCCGCTGCGGGGCCGACGCTTGCAAACCAAGATGTTCTTCTATGAGATACTTAGTTCTTTTTCCCTTCTCTTCTTCCCGTATATTATCTACAACTCCACTGCCAACACCTCCGTCCTTTTTCCCTTATTTTCTTCCCGTGTATTATGGGACTATAAAATATGGACATGATATTCTATAGAGCATGCACAAATTCTACATTCCACACCTAGTGTTCTAGGATAAATTCGTGAGTGCGGACACAGACCAATCTCCACAGATCCACCTGGATCTGGAACAAACTGAGACAGAATACTACTCTTTCCCTAGTTCTAAAGTATTGAATGGACAAGAGAAGAAGGATGATGT
>ML811834.1:236439-250120 GCA_009831015.1 Picea engelmannii | reverse complement strand
TGACAATATATATGCAGCCTGCGTACTGTCTTCAAAAAAGTGATTTTGAGAAACTGACAAGTGTAACTTTCTTCATGAAAATGATCTTAAAGAAGAGCTAGATCTTCTATCACCATGTCATTATCATGTCATCATCTTGATAACCAAAAATGAGGATAACACCTAGCGTCATTTTGGATTGCGGGTTCTCGGGCGGGAAGTTGAGCTCAAAAATGGGCCTCCATTGTTCTGTAGCCTACAAATAGCACCCAAAGTTCCACAATATACAAATTGACAAGAGAATCTACGGACTGGCAGAGTCAACATTGAACTTTTATTGTTCTGTGTCCTCCAAACAACACTCCCAGTTCCACGATATAGAAATTGACACACGGAATGCAGAAATGACGGAGTGGAGATTGTCATTGTTTACGGATGTTAATCCCTGTGAAGTATCTAAAAATATCTAAAAATTTATTTAGAATACTAAATTAGCACTTATTAGTGACAACTAGACACAGAGGTACGAAACAGTTGGGATTGCACTCTCTACAATATACAAATTGACTACCGAACATCGTCCGCTCTTCTGTGTTACAGATTATGCATTCAAATGTTCGGAGCAATACAATTAGAAGGTTCAGGCCTCGCCTCCTCTGTGGATACCTTCTCAGCCTGTTTTGGATCCTGGGTTCACGAAATATGCAGCTCCAGCGTTGGTGGGTTGACATATCTTTATTTCCATCTATATAATAAGACGATGAATCCGATCGACCACTGTTGCTTTCGATACTTGGCCAATTTTATGTCCACGGTTGCCGCGTTGGGACCAATTTTAGTTCCATCTATATCCTCACATGGCGAGTTGAACCGGCAGTTGTTGCTTTTCATACCTAGTGACATTTTTTATCATAGGTTCCCAGGTGGGCGAGCTCAAAATTGGCCCTCCATTGTTGCGTGTGTTACAAATAGCACCCAAAATTTTGCGATATACAAATTGACAAGTGGAGTTGCAGACTCACTGACTCAACATTGCACTTCTATTGTTTTGTGTCCTCCAAATAGTCGTTCAAGTTCCGCGATATACAAATTCACACAAGGAATGCAAGGCTGGCATGGTGGAGATTGCCATTGTTTACAGATACTAATCTCTATCAAGTATTTAATAGAATCTAAAAAATTATTTTCAATACTAAATTGGCTCTTAGTAGTGACAACTGGACACAGGTGCGAAACAGGTGGCATCACACCCTGCGCAATATACAAATTGACTACTGGGTTCTGACATCGTCCACTCTTCCGTGTTACAAATTATGCATTCAAATGTTCGGAATGATAGAAGTTGAATGTTCTGTACACACGTTCTCACCCTGTTTTGGATCCTCCTATTGTCATGTTCACTAGCTATGAAACGCTGCCTCAATTGGCATATGGTCCTCCGCAATATACAAATTGACTACCGAGTTCACATTTTGTATTCAAAATTTCCGTGAGCTATAATTCTGCCACCGACTCCTTTATCCTTTTTCCCTTTTCTTCTTCCCCTATATTATGGCTCTCATTATCTCCATGTATATAATCACACCAGGAATACGACCGACCACTATTGCTTTCCATACATAGGCAATTTTATGTCCACGGTTGTTGGGTTGGCAATCTACAATTCTATCGTGGGCTCCTCGAACTCGCAAGCTTCACTATACCACGGTTGACAAATGTCCTTCCTAATATACATTTGCTATTCTCTTACTAATGACTCTTACAAGTGACAGTTGCACACAACAATACGAAACAGTTCGCATCCACCCATTCGCAACATAGAAATTGACTACCGGGTTCCGACATCGTCCCCTCTTCTTTGTTACATATTGTGCATTCAAATGTTCTGAATCATACAATTTGACCATCTGGACCTCTGACCCTATTTTGGATCCTCCTATTGACAGGTTCACGAAATCTCAAATTCTTAGTCAGTGTTTTGAGTTAGCGCATTCGAACTCTACTGCTTTTTGTTCCCTAATATACATATTGCACTCAAAATTTCCATTATTTACATTTCCACCGCGGAGTCGTTGGTCCTTTTTCCCTTTTCTTCTTCCCTTGTATTATCGCTTTATGGTTATATACATAGTCGCCTTTCTATAAACACGGGTTCCAATGTTGGTGGGTTGAGATATCTTTATCTCCATCTATATAATCACACAATGACTCCGAACGACCGCTATTTCTCTCCATACTTAGCCAATTTTATCACCACGGTTGGCGGGTTACGCATATTGCACTCAAAAAGTTTCAAGACATACAATTTGACCCTGGTGCCCTCACCTTCAATAGTTGTACCTTGTAACCCTGTTTTGTAGCGGTTTTTTTCCCCTGCCCGTGACCTCCGTACTTTCTTACTATGCAATTAGAAACCTTTGATGCTAACAGGTAACCATGCAGGAACCGTCAACATTGTCATTAATGGGAAAAAATCTCGAAGAGATATCCCATTATTACGCATTAAACCAAGATGTGCAGAGAATTATTTTGTCCCTTCCGATTGTTCATCTCCAACACGCGTCATCATATTGGGCCGCTCAAGAAATCTGCAATGCTTAATCACTCATTGCAATATCCACCATGTTCGCATTTCTATGTATGCAATTAGTAGTGTTTAATGTTAACAACGCATCATGCAACAACCGTCCAAATTGTCATTAATCAACAAAAGTCTTGAGGACATCTCCCATTCACAGGCTTTCGACCAAAATTTGTGTAGGGTTATATTAGCCCTTCCAACCTTTCATTTCATTCATCGTCTAAAACAAATAAATGTCCTTGTAGACTTATGGAAGGAGGTCGACATCAGTTTTGTGGAGATATAGTAAATATGTTCGTAGAAGAGGACCAGAGGTTCCAGTGGTCCAGTGCATACTTTTACTATTCATCTCGTTCTGCCCATAACGAAGTGATTTGGACCTCTGGAATTGCTCATGCAGGCTGCATCGCTGAGGTTTTTGATTGTAAGGAGGTGGTCGCTTGGTGTGCCAAAAAATATATTCCAGACCAAAAAAGTATTCCACTGCACGACCATTATTCTGTTTCTTTGTCACCTCAGGTCTTCCGCGAGATGTTAAAATTGTCGAAACCATCATTAACGTTCAGAGGACAAGACTGCAAGCAGTTTCTAGAAAAACATCATAATGGGTTGGACATCTTAGTCGACTTCCTTGAAGACCTGACAACAGTTCCTGAAGATATCACAAGTCTCCAGGTAAGTTCCTTTAGAAATCCATTATGGTAAAATTGTTTGGTTGTTTACAAGAATAACGGGACATGCATCCACAACAAGCATTTCCCATATAATTATTTATATTTTGTATTTCATAGTCAAGGAACAATACATTTTCGATTGGGGAAAGCTAATCTCCATTGAACTTTGTTCCCAATTGTCACGACTCAAAGGATCGAATAAATTTTATATGTCATCCTACTTGATTTTCGCAATTGTGTATTGTTGCCCGTTTCCAAAACTTTCTCTTTCCAAGAAAATAAATTGTGGATTCGACCCAGTGACATTCTGGCATGACGCCCTATGGAGACATAAGGCCTCCCATTGTTTTTATGAAGTTTTTAATGGCTTTGTCTCAATTTTCAAAGATTTACTATTAGGCAAGGATGCTCTGCGAATGTCTAGCCATGCAAGCAAGTTTTTGAACAAGAAGGGCACACTTGAGCAAGAGGAAAATCACAGTCTCCTCATGGTCTTTGGCTCTAAGGAAAATCTTGCCTTCCTTCCATGCCACATCACAGACAAGATGTTTGTTCAAGAAATAACAAGGCAATACAACCACCGGTTGCATTTTTTCCATGGCAAGAAAAAAATAGTTCATTCCTCTGCCCTAGAAAGTCAGAGACTTCGTGTGCAGAAACATCAACAAGATTGATGAGTTTTCCACCCATTTCAAGAAATTGAACCTAACATATGCTGAAAGGCTAAAAGGGTTCGACCCCAATGGCATTTTTGGAGAACATTTACTGGGTGTTGGATTTAACACCTCTTTTATCCATAGACACCTTACCCAAGATAGGGACAGTGTCGACAACAATCCTACTTCTACCCATTATGACATAGAGACATTGCAAAGCGTGACTAAATTGTACAGAAAACATGGTAAAGTATCCGGTGAGAAGAGTACCCAATCCCCCGCTAGCACTCCCAAGAGCATGACATCATGGAGCATCACTTCGACGATCCATCCCAGTAAGAAAGCAACCCAGAAATCTTCGAACAAAGGAGGAGATAAGAACCCTCCTCACATAAATATTGATAGTTCTCACAAAATTCCACTAACGAAGAAGAGAAAAAACAATGCAGGCCAGACGGAGGAACCCGAAATTGAAAGTGGAAAATTGCAAATTGAAATTGAAGTTGAGCAGATGCAAAAAATTGGGTCGTCTGCGGTGGAAATATCTGAGACCAATTTTTTTGAAATATATGAATCCTTCGTAATCTAGAGCACTATGTTTGACAGCCAATCTAAAAGTATGGTCATTGAAAAGAGAGATGTAATAAACAGGAAAGGAAAATCTCGAACAGAGATTGACTTTAGCGAAATGACGCCATCCAAAATCTGTTCATTTCATCAGGTAACAAGTGACGTTCTTCGCGATTCCATTGGAGGAATGGAGACGGATTATGCCAATCTGAAACATCGCCTCAACGAATTTGAACAGGCTTTCATTGCAACACCAGAGTTTGCCAGTCCTTTGGCAAAAATCGTGCCTTCTACCATTGCAGCGAAGATGAAAGTATCCTCTACCCTCCTTGCATGCTCCAGAGCCCTTGTAGAGAACAACATCAACAAAAGAATGTAGCTAGTTACTGAAGCCTGGGAAACATCGCAAAATTTAGTTTCCTTCCGAAAGAAGGCCAATGATTTGCTGGAACATTTGGAGGCGAATTTAAAAAATGAACATCTTTTCTGTCATGAGGTGCTAGACCCTTTTCCAACTATGTCGTGAACACATTGGAACTAAAAAGAAGACAAGAGAAACTTCCCTCCCCAAAACGCACTAAAAAAGTAAAAGCATGCTGGCAAAAAAAAATTGAAAACCTGCAACTCATTGTCAAATCATGTAAACAAGTCACATCAAAAAAGGAAGATTTATTCACAAGCCTGCTCTAGATGGACTTATCCAGAACTACCAACGAGGTTCAAGATCCAAACTTAATTCTCAAATCCTTGTCAGTCACCAAAGAAGCATTCCAGGAACAAGTTGATATTTTAAAGGGGTTGTCTTTCAAAAAGTTTTACGACATACTTGAACATCGTCTAGATGAGCATGAGTGTTGGGTACTGGAATATGCCTCACACAATGAAGAAATTGAACAGAGTCTGCATGGTATTTCAATGGATCTAAGGAAATTAGAAAACGACCTTTACGACATAGAGATCCGGGATGAAATCAACATAGCCCCCATAAAAAAAACATCGAAGAATGGTTCCAACACAGAATGGAAAGCCTCATCCAGGAAGGGCAACAACCAATCAATAGGACTCCACTGCCCATCGACAACAGCAACAAAAACGCATCGGCTTCATAGAAAGTCTATACTGTCATCTTGTTTTGTTTATCATTCCAGTTTAAGTCTATGCTATCATCTTTTTTTCTTTAACAATCCACTTATGTCCTCTTTAAATAGAAAATTGTAACCAAAGACTCATAAGTTCCACTTTCTTCTTTTCAAGTCTTCCTCTATACCATCGCACACTTCTTTCGACGTTCCTAATTCTTGTACTTATTTCTTTCTATGGTCCGCAAAAACCCCAATCCCAGTCTATATGACAAATGCATTTAAATTTCCAGAAACATGTAATAGACATTATTAATTTTTGTTAAATTTCAAAGAAAATAGATTCGACAATGTCCTTATTCTATACTAAACTTTGGGTTTCCAGGAACCTTCTTCTTTGTTCCAAAGAAAACTAATTCGGATATGCTACATTTATTATCTCCTATTGTATGCTAATTTTTGGGTCTTCAACGACGTTGATGGTTTAAATGTTGATGTAATTTCCCGATATATGTAACAACCATTATTTATTTTATAATATGTTTCTATAGTTCGCAAGCCCGCTTGTCAATTTGTATATCACGGAACTGTCAATGGTTTTTGTAGGGCACAGAACAACAGAGGCCCATTTTTTAAACCGCCAGCCCGACAACTCACGATCCAAAGACTCGCTAAGTATGGAATGAGCACTCCGTCCATGCTCTATAAAACATGTGCAAAGAAAACTAATTCGGCAATGCTATATCTTTTTTGTCTAAAAAAAGCCTTAGTTTTAAAGCAAAGTAATATACTCCGCCTCTCATTTTGTATATTGCGGAACAATCAGTACTATTTGTAGGCCACGGAACATCAAAGGCCAAATTTTCAGCCCACCAGCCCAAGAACCCACGATCCATAAACTGACTACGTATGCAATGAGGGCTACAAATTTTGTATCTATAAAACTAAATATCTACTTTATACAAATACACATTTCGTATGTATAATTTATTTACTAAATATCTACTTTATACAAATACATAGTTCATGTGTATAATTTATTTACTCAATATCTACTTTATACAAATACATATTTTATATGTATAATTTATTTATTTCTGATGACTTTCTATGCCCTTGTTTTAAAAATAACCAATTCGGTAATGCAAATTTTTTTGTGTCCAACAACCATTCAAATATTGATAATTTTTGAAATTTTCTCATGAAAAACTACTTCGGGAATACTATGTTCTGCATGCAAACCACATATATTTCAACTTTCTAGCCACGTGCCTGTTAGTTTCTGCAAAACAATCTTATGAGCTGCAATTTTTAGAGAAAATGGATGTTGATATAGAGGAATGGATGATTGATATTTGGAATTGGCCCATTAAATTATTTTTTTGGTTGATGCCCTTTCACAAGAGATGTCTCTAATGATCTTTTAAAAGTTCTTAAGGTTCAGAGAACAACCTTTATGTCTTCTTCAGGTATGTAATGGAGTTTTACAAGACTCGACTGAATATAAAAAAACTTTTGTTGTCCATTCACAAAGAGTAGTTAGTCCTCCTTTGCTGGAAGGGAATTTGGTTGTGCTAAAATGTCCAAAGGGGGGTATATATAGTATTAAAATGAATTGTGGTACTGGAACAAATACTAGAGAGGAACTTTTGGCACTTTGGAGTCTTATGCTTTTTGCTCTACATAAACAGGTTAATTGTGATTGGAGATTCCAAAGGTAATTGTTGACTGGTTTTCATACAAAAATAATTTGGAGGGGATTTCTTTACAACCTTGGATGACCAGATTTCGACATATAAGTGAAAGATTCTAGAATTTAAAAATTCAACACATCTACAGGGAATTCAATAGGGAAGCAGATCAGCTTTCAAAGCATGTTTTTCTTATGGAGGAAAGCTATTTATATTTTTCCAAAAGAATGGGAGATCAAGTTGAAAGTTTAGAAAGAATGTCTGAATTATAAACTTAGAGTTCCTAATTAAGTGATGATTGACCAATCTAATAGAACAATAAAGTTTTTGATTTTTTATTTATTTTGGAAAAAAAATTTACGATAATATAATAGAGAATAGAGAAATCTGTTTTGTAAAATAACATTAAGGTTATCACTATCTGAGAAGAAGAATTTTGTAAAATTTATTTTATATTTCTAATATAAGATATAATAAGGTTATCAATATATGAGAAGAAGAATTTTGTAAAATTTATTTTGTATGTATATTTTTAGAAAAAAACTACTCCAATGTACAAACCCTACAAATCTCCGTTGTTTGCCAATCTAAGCTACAAATCTCTATTATTTGCCCAACAGAGTATGCAGTTATATGCACATAAAAATAAAAGACAATAACTGATATTGGAGATGGAAGCAGAACTGAAAAAAACCCTAAGGCGGACTCCAGGTCCTCAACTTATTTCAGTCGGCCATGAATATGTGACACCTAAGCATTAATGGCTAACTGAGCGATGCCAATATTAATAAATAATCCACGGCATCATACAAAATGTCTGAAAGAAAGTGGAATAAGATAATGGTGTGCCAAATGATACAAACGTCCATATACACACGGACTCTTTGGTACGACCCACAAACAGATTATATAGAGAATATGCGGGAAAACGAGATATCCTATAACACGCAAAATTTGAACTTACAGATCGCCTCTGTTTCGAATCCTGCTGAGGGCTCTGTTGCCGGGAATCGCGGAGAAATTGCACGATTCGAACCTGCGTGTCCGAAATATGTCTGTGACGCCTTCAACACGACATTCTAAGAATGGAACCCATCCATACCTGTGACGCCTTCAACACGACATTCTAAGACAAAAACAGATGCATGTGACTGGTAGAAACGAAGGTTCAGCCAATGCCAAACTCAGTTGGTAATACAATATATTTTGTGTGTTCCCTTATCAGAAGAATTACTCGAATTTCTTTGCAATCAGTTACTGCTGCTTCAAGTTCCCATGCGCTTTCAGTGGTAATACTTAGTATTCCTGCGATCTTTGTAATTGTGATCCCAATCACACCTAAGATTACGATCTGCTCTCAATTGGCAGAAATCAAAGTTACAATCAGCAAAACAAATCTATGGAGATCGAGACAAGGCAACCAATAACATGATCCAACAAAAGGAAATACCATCTTAGAATTCAGAAAGAGCATACCTTGTTGAACAGAACAAAAGCTCCAAACCCACAAAAGAGGGTGCACACGGCGCTGAGAAGGTAATTCACAACAGAAGAACCCAAAATAAATGGGAACAAGTAGCTCATGGACTTCGTTAGGCATTGACGGCCCGAAGATTTTGGCGGAGAGTGTGCAAACCTTTGGGTGGCGGGACCTACCTCGGTGCCCTGTCCAATGCCACTATCACCGTGTTGGTACAACCTTTGACTTGGCGTAACTTTCCCTGCAACTAATCGTGGGTAGAAAAATCCAATGGCCTAGGCTATTCATTCTAAGAAATAGATTTCGATGGGACGTTTCTGGTGTCGGGATTCATCTTGTAGAACGAAAACGAACGGCCGGCTGTAGGCCTGGAATTTGACGGGTTGTAGGCTTGGAATTTGACGGCTACAGCGCGTCTTTTGTCCCTCAGCCCGTATTTGACACATGGTTACAAAAATCAAACATCATAACTCACTGTCATTAAAATTATCTACCTGCCAATTTGACGTGTGAGTGCTTTCAGTACCCATCAAAAACTCTAATGAGTATACCGTATAACATAGGGCTAGGTAGTAGGGTCTAGGAGTCAGGACGTGGAAGTTGGGTTATAACTTATAAGCACTTGCAACCTACAGGGAAGTAGATGGAAGTAGCTGTGTATAATTAAATGCAATAAATTAATCCTTGGTGCTCCATTTGCGTGTCACCACAATATACATTAACTAATAAATTTTTGATCATGTTGAATCTCGAGGGCCGAATCTCGATGGTAGCTACTAGCTCAGCTCCAATACATTGATCAAACTTCAATGTTAATAGTTATGATGTTATCTGTTGCATGTTGCAACCTGCTCATGCCTAGTGGTCGCTGAGGGAAACCCATTCTCCCGAGGAAGGAAATTCACATACGAAGAGAATTTGAATCAACATGAGGAAATAGTGAACCTTCTTCAGAGAGCGAGAATAAAGAAGTCGTTAATAGTTATGATCTTATTTGTTGCACGCTGCAATCTGCTCATATCTTGTGGTTGGTGAGGGAAACCCATTCTCCCGGGAAAGGAAATTCACATAGGAAGAGAATTTGAGATGAGAGGAAACAATGAACCTACTTTAGAGAGGGAGAATAAAAAAGCCGTGAAGTTCTTGATCTTGATAGATAAGTACCTGAACTTTGTTTTCCCTTCCTCAGACCTCTTCTTCACTCGATTGGTAATGGTAAATTGTTTATTTAAATGGTATGTTCACTTGACTTTACTAGTATTTGTAATTTAAAAAAAAAAAATAATTTCTCATGTCTAAAAAAACCCTTTTCTTCTTAAGCATTGCTTGTTCATGGATCACCGCTTCACTTAGTCAATCAAAGCACACAAAAATTCCTTTATTTTCTTTAGGGATTGTTTGTTCGTGGTTCACTATATCAATTAGTTATTTTATTCCTCAATTTGTTCATTTTTCCTTTTCTAATCCTCTCTAGGAGAGGGAGGTTGGAAGGTATGACTGGCACAGGGCTTCCGCCCAGGCCTAAATAGAGGTGGCTATGGAGAAGAACTAGAAAATGTGTTTCACGGTCTCAGCATGCCCATAGTGTGGGCGTCGCGGCCCCATACCGTCGGCAGAAGCTGATCCCAGCTGGCCCAAGAACACCAAAACTATATTGAAACACACCATGCGTTTAGATAGCTGGTATCCATAGCAATATACCTGGTACAAAGCTAGTGATTCAAAAAACGAATATACATTTAAAGTGTATATGGATCATGAATTCCCCAATATACATTGGAGTATATATGAATTGCTAATACCTCCCACCTTCTGCAAAAGCAGGGGAAACTAGGCTACAGTTCGATAGCCTTCACTGGAACTTTAGTTTGGTTGGCAATCATCACATTCCAGATGGATTTATATACATCTACACACGAACTACGAACATAATTAAATAAAACTGAGTGGCAATACGTATTCTGAAAACCAGAAAAAGACATTGAGCACACATTCCAGATGACGTTATCTACATAAAATGGGTGGCAGTACCTGTAATCCAGGGTTTGTAAAAAACCAAAAAAAAACAATCCCTCGTTTGTAGTGGTGTAACAATAAGCAATAATAGATTAACTGGGTGTGTGCACTGCTCACTAATAACTACTAGCTACGAAGCATTATCAATTTAATTTAATGTTAATAGAATAGTCGGGGGTGAAACAGAGCCTATAATCAAATGAATGTGTCGAGGAAAATCTATGCAAGTTAACTTTAACACATAGGAATGGGCTTATATTGGACACTCTACGTGTTTTTCCACTAATGAAAAAACCTTATATTACATAATATAACAGTTCCATTACAATCATTTTCAGAATATTTCAGAAATTCTCCACATAACCAGAGAAAAAACAAAAGTGCAAGTTAACTTCAACATATATAAAACATACAAGTCGGACTTGTATTCGATAATTTATCAACTTGTGTTTCCCCATGCGGCCCCTCCGATGCATTAGTGACGAATCGACGATGCCCGTCAAGGCCTTTAAATCCTTGCAGCTGGCGTTCGCCCTTGCAGCTGTAGCTCTTGCTCCTCCATTATAACTATCACGACCTACGGGAGTGCTTCACCTGAAAGAGAGATCGATGAGAGCCATGAGAAAAGATGGATAAAAATGAGCATTGAGATTGATCGATAGAGTAAGCGTGTCCCACAATTAATTGTAAAAGAGAGCATGTTAGCACGTCGATATGACAGTAACTGACGTAGCTGCGTGTTAGGCAGCTAGCGCGCGTCTATAATTAAAAAAAAAATGAATTTAGCGTCTGCCTGATGTAGCTGCGTGTTAGGCAGCTACCGAACAAACACCTATACACTGCCGCACCAGGTGTTAGGCAGGTTTACAATTTTGAAATATTTTACAATTTTGAAGGAATTGCAGGTCGATGCAATGCAAGTATCAGTCCATAAGAGGGTAACGAAGTGCATTACAGTTTATTTAAAAAAAATTATAAACACAAAAAATATATTATAAATATAATGTTGATTTCTTTTTCTAAATCCATTTTAATTTAAATGATTTAAATTAAAATGGGGAAGAAATATTATATATAAAAATTATAAATATAATGTTGATTACTTTTCTCCAAATTCATTTTAATTTTAAGGATGACCAAACATTATATATAGAAAAATTATAAATATTATTTTAGTTACTTTTCTCTAAATTTATTTTAAATCATGAAAAACATTATATATAAAAAAAATTATAAATAATGTTGATTATTTTTTTCTAAATCTATTTTAATCTAAATTTATTTTAAATTCACTTTAATTTAAATTTATTTTAAACGATAAATAAACATTATATTTATCATATTTATTATTTTTCTTTTCATTCTAATCTAAATGGATTTTAACTTAAATCTATCCATCCCATTTTATATGATCAAGAACTTAAAACTAAAGCTAGGTCAGCCACAAAATTATCGCTCTTGAAGGTCCATAAGTTATACTATAAACCCTAATTATTTATAAACCTTAATTATCAGAAATATAATATAAATCCTAATTCTAAAAAAAATAACAGGGTTTAAATCCTTCTACAAAACGGATCACTTTGCATCCACATCGCCATCCAAGTTGGTTCAATGGTCGCCGTGGGTTCAATGGTCAACCTACAAAACCTAAAACCTAAATCCCAAAAGTTGCTTCAATGGTCGCCGTGGGTTCAATGGTCAACCTACAAAACCTAAATCCCTGTGTATATTAGAGATCATAATCAAGGAAATCAATTTCAGAAATTTTAAAGATAAAGAGGAGAGGAATATCTTACCTTAGCCTTCTTCCAAGTCTGTAATCCTATTTGTGCTCCAAATACATGTAATAGGTCTTATAATTCCTGTACAATAATAATATGTATCAGATAACCTGGAATTCATAATAAATGAGATAACTTAGAAATCATAAATGCTAATATGGAAATTGTAACTGCAGGTATATGACGAGAAACTCGAAAGGTGATGTAACTGCAGGTATATGATGAGAAACTCGAAAGGTGAACATAAATTGAAATACCAGACATGGCCATAAATTTAACACCAACATAAATTGAAATGCCAGACATGGCCATAAATTTAACCCAGGCTATGCCACGATTCATACCCTATAAAAAAACGAACGGATCACACTCCATTAAAAACTACCTGTAATATGATAAGTCCGTTAAAAAATTGAATGGATGCACAGTGATGACACTCCATAAAAAAAAATGAATGGTTCCCCGATATGATATGATAAGAATGACAATGAGATATTAATCCTTGTTAATACTTTTAATGCGGTAATTATATGGTATTACAGTAATTTTTTAATATGATTAAGTAAATGTAAAAAAGTAAATAAGTTAATCGATATATTCATAAATGTAAATAAGTTATGAACAATAAATTATATTCATTGATTTGGGAGGACTACTAAAAATATGTCAACATCATCAATTGTTAACCATGAGATTAGGATTTAAAATTAAAAGATAATTAATTGTGCCCATTTCTAATAGATGTGCATATAAAACTTGATCCCTTTCAATACTTAACACACTTAAATTTAAAATAATTATATATTAATATTAAATTGAATATTAACCCTCAATCAATTAATATAATAAAACTTAAAATAAAATAGCATACTTGAACTTAAAATAAAATTTGATATCTCTCAATACTTAACACACCTAAATGTAGTTCAAAGAGGTTGGATCTATTTGTGTAAAGATTAACTTGGAGTCTCTGAACACCATGAGGTAATGATGAACATCATAAACCCAACCATGAAAAGTGTTTGGGCACACCTAAATTTAAAATAAATCTATCACCCCTCAACCAAATAAAACATAATATAATATAATAAAATGTTAAACCTCAACCAAAAAGACATTGTAGAAACAAATTAAGTGAAATAAGTTTTAATTTAAATGAAAAACATACCCA
>ML811834.1:204889-227882 GCA_009831015.1 Picea engelmannii | reverse complement strand
TGGGTTTTCTTCCCCTAGAGGGTTTCCCAGGATAAATGTTGTGTCTCTTGTGGATGTGTATTTCTCAGTGATCTTGTTCTTATTATGCTCTTATCTTATGAAATGCAAAGAACTATAATAATGGCATAAACATTAACACCAACTTGATTCTTCTTCTTGTATTTATCCATATCTGCAGATCTATTGTATCAAGATCATCATATTATCTAAATAAAGATCAGATCT
Organism: Picea engelmannii; assembly: GCA_009831015.1. NCBI lineage: Eukaryota > Viridiplantae > Streptophyta > Pinopsida > Pinales > Pinaceae > Picea > Picea engelmannii. The sequence continues at coordinate 227,657 of ML811834.1, read as the reverse complement.
AAAGTTGTTGTCTCTTTCTTGGTATCCATTGCTTGTATCTTGTCATTTTCTTGTGTTATATGCTATGATCTATATCTCTATGCTATAATCTTCTAAGAAGACACCTTCAATGCGCAACTTGATGAAGTAAACCTGCATAACACATTCAAACAATAAAACAAACAATTAAACAACCCTTGGTTCCAGGCAAAAATCATCTTGGGAATATTACAGTGGTATCAGAGCGTTAAATCCTCCCAAATTCTAAGGATTAGCACATGCAGAAGCTTAATGGTATCTATATGGGACGGCACATAAGACAAACAGGTGAACCAAAGGTAGAAATGGAAGGTTCAGGGGATGACAGTGAGCCATAGGTTTTAGCAAGCATAGAAAAGGAGTTGAAAAGCACCATAGACAATACACAGTTTAGACTTCAGCACCATCTACAGGAGACCCAAGAGACAATGCACAGTGGACAGACTGAAATGAGGGAAACATTGGAGAAATTAAACACTATTCAGGACAAGATTGTGCAACTCTTGATGCAGATGACCCATGGTGTAGATGGACCTAACATTCATACAAACAGGGAAGCTAGTGGTTCTCATGGAGGGACTAGACATCATCATGAGAAGGATCCTCACTACCGTACAGAGGGACAAAGCTTTGGAGGGGGGACTCCCAGGGGACCAACACACAGTAGAGCCACCCCTAGACCCTATATGCCTACATTCTTGGATGGCTAGCCACAGGGTAACCACTACAATGAAATAGAAGACAACTTTGAAGAGTATGTCATGGAGTATGAAGCATTTGGTGCATGATTCAGAAGACAAGTCACTTTGGATCAATATTGTGGTATCAAGTTCAGGGGTAGACCCAAGAACTATCACAGGAACAACCATGAGTTAGAGCGCAGGGAAAGTAATATGGAGATTCCATACTTTGATGGATCTTCCAGGGTCACTGCGCAAGCTTGGGTGTAGAAATTCGACACATATTTACAGCTTAACTCCATGAGGGAGATGGATGCCATCAAGTTTGCCACCATTTACTTGGAAGGAAAAGCTCATGAATGGTGGTATCATGAGATGACTACCTTGGGTCATAATTAGATTACTTCTTACACAAAGTTCACTAGAAGACTTATTGACATGTTTGATCAGGGAGATCTAGAGTTACATTTCAGGGAGCTCACACAACTCAGGGAAACTGGGTCACCATAGATCTATATAGAGGAGTTTCATAGGGTGGTTGTAATGGTGCCAGATATGTATCAAGCGATATTGATGATGATATTTACTGAGGGTTTGATAGAACCCCTACGTGGTTGGGTCAAGTATTTCGACCCTTCCAACCTACAGGTGGCCATATGGAGGACTAGGGACTTGATGGGATTTGCAGCAAAAACCAAATTTATTTCTAGACCACCCATAAACCAAGGGGGAAGAGATCAAAGGGGAGTGGACAAAGGAAAAGGTAAGATGGATGAGGCTACTATAAGGGAATTGAGGAGGAAGCAAATTTGCTTCACATGCAAGGAACCTTGGGATCCAGGTCACAAATGCATGGGTAAAAGCAAGGCACATTACATTGAGGTGATTTCTGATGATGAGGATGAAGAATATTTCGGCCACATCCAAAACATGGAAGAAAATATACATAGAATAGACCCTGCAGAGAATGAAAAGGGTGAATAAGAAGGTTTTGTCCTTACAGCAAAAAAGTAGGTTACAATAGATTCCATCAGTGGGGTGCCTAAATTCAACACCTTCAGGATGAGAGGAGTGCTTCAAGGTCAAAAGGTTTTAGTACTCATTGATGGGGGAGCTTCACACAACTTCATTGATTCATATTTATAGAAAAGAAGGCATATACCCACTTTTGATTTTGAAGGCTTTCGTGTGGAGGTAGCAGGGGGCGTACCATGCCTTTTGATAGGTATATTCCAGGGATGAAACTTACATTGGGAATTCATGACTTGGCACGGGATTTATGTGTGATGGATCTACCACATACCAACACCATCTTGGGAGTTTAGTGGCTTAGCACTTTGGGACCTATCACTACAAACTACAAAACCATGGAGATGTCATTCATTGAAGAAAATGGGAGATAAGTGATACTAAGAGGGATGACGGGTAATATACCTAGAGTGGTAACAACAAAGTGCATGGAGGCCATTTTAGGAGAGAAGACATTGTAAATGCAACATAATGTAGAATATCAGTTCAAGTGGATGAGTCATAACAAGGTCTTTGAACCTATTCCTCCAAGAGCACCTCCAGATAGGGGGTTTGAGCATATTATAGAATTGGAAGAAGGAGCAAAACATGTCATTACTACTCCTTATAGACACCCAAAAAGTATAAGGATGAAATTGAAAAGGAAATTAGAGAACTCTTGTACATGGGCCACATTAGGCCTAGTTCTAGTCCTTTTCCATACTCTTTGGTATTGGTAAAGAAGAAAGATGGGACTATGCGCATGTGCATTGACTATAGGGCATTGAAAAAAAAGATTATCAAGAACATGTACCCAATCCCTCGGTAGATGAGCTATTGGATGAGCTTCATGGCAATGTCTACTTCAATAAAATAGACTTGCACTCTAGCTATCATCGAATCAAAATGAGGGAGCAAGATGTGCCCAAAACAACCTTTAGATGTCATTATGGTCACTATGAATTTTTGGTTATGCCCTTTAGGCTAACTAATGCACCAGCCACCTTCCAATATTGCATAAATCATGCCTTCAACAAGCAATTAAGGAAGTTCATCTTAGTCTTCTTTGATGACTTGCTTATTTATAACAAGACTTGGGAGGATTATCTTCAGCATGTAGATCAAATATTGAGTATTATGAAGGGACAATCTTTATATGCTAAAGAGTCCAAATGTGAATTTGGGATGACTGGAGTCCTTTATTTGGGACATATAATTGGAGTGAAAGGAGAATAGGTGCATCAAGAAAAGATACAAGCCATACTTGAATGGCCAGCACCCAAGACTCTTACTGAGTTGAAAGAATTCCTTGGCATTTGTTGTTATTACAAGAGGTTTGTCAAAGGCTTCTCCCAACTTTGTGCACCCTTAACAGATTTGACCAGAAAAGGCGCATTTAAATGGAATCAAGAGGCACAGATGACATTTGACAAAATGAAGAAGGTAATGAGCACTTGTACAGTACTTTCTTTACCAGATTTCTCGCATCCCTTCATATTGGAGTGTGATGCCTCAGGTGAGGGCATTGGAGCAGTACTTATGCAGAGTAGGCACCCCATTTCCTATGAGAGCTGAAAACTAAGGGGTCCTGAACTTTTATACACTATTTATGACAAAGATATGTTATCCATTATGCATGCATTGGATAAATTTAGAAAATACTTAGTTGGGGAGAAATGTTTTGCGAGGAAAGATCACAATAGTATCAAGTACTTTTTGGTCCAAAAGGACCTAAATGAGAGACAACAAAAATGGGTCAGCAAGATCCAAGCCTATGGATTTGACATTGAATTTGTCAAGGGGAAAAACAATGTGGTGGTTGATTCTCAATCCAGGAGACCTTCAGTTTATGCTATGACAGATATTTCAATTGATTGGAAGGCCCATCTTTTGCTGGAATATTCTAAAACCAGGTTTTCTTTTGAGTTGATGGATGGGAAAGTACAGGATGATAACTTCAGGACTGTGGATGACATCATATACTATAGGAGTCGAATCTTCTTGGTTCTCGAGTGAACATTCAAAACAAGAGTATTACATGCATGTCATGATTCACCATTGGCAGGGCATCAGGGGCTTGTCAAAACATACAAGAAAGTAAGGGAAAGATTCGCATGGAGAGGCATGAAATAAGATGTGATGCACCATATCATGGAATTTTCTACTTGTCAGGAGAAAAAGGATGAACACACTCATCCAACAGGTCTATTGCAACCACTCCCTATACCAGAGAATAAATGGGAAAGTATATCAATGTATTTCATCTCGGGATTTCCCAAGGTCCAAGGCAAGGATTGCATCTTTGTGGTTGTGGACAGATTAACCAAGTTTTCCCATTTATTTTCCATTGCCACAGAATGCAGTGCTTCACAGGTTGCGGATTTGTTCTTCAGAGAGATCTTCAAGTTGCATGGTTTACCCAAAACCATAGTGAGTGATAGGGACAACAGGTTCATGAGCACCTTTTGGAAGGAGCTATTCAGGTTGGTAGGTACATCCTTGACCCCCAGTACTAGTTATCATCCTCAAACCGATGGTCAAATCGAGATAGTCAACAAGTAGGTTGAATGATACCTTCTAAATTATGTTTCAGGGCAACAGAGGGCATGGGTTAAGTGGCTACATTTGGGTGAGTATTTTTACAACACCACCTACCACATGTCTATTGCTATGTCACCTTTCAATGCCTTATACATTTATGATCCACTCACCTTTGTGGAAATTTTTTTCGGTGATAGTATAGCTCCTATGGTAGAAAATTGGATCCGACAGAGCCAGGATATAATCAGAGAGCTTAAGGACCACTTGCAAAGCACGAAAAATCAACAAAATGTACAAGCAGATAAACACAGACTGGAGCTCACATTTAAGGTTGGTGACCTTGTATACTTGAGGCTCCAACCTTACATACAAGCATCTATAAATAGGAATGGTGCAGAAAATCTCCAACCTCGCTTCTTTGGGCCATATAGGATAAAAATAAAGGTATGGGTTGTGGCATATGAGCTTGATCTACCCCCATAAAGCAAGATACACAATGTCTTTCATGTATCTTAATTGAAAATATCCATAGGGAAACACATCATTCCTATTGAGGAACTACCTCCCTTAGATGAGGAGGGGCAATTGATACTTATACTAGAGGAAGTGTTAGAAATAAGGGAGAAGAGGTTAAGGAAGAGGAACATCAGGGAGTACTTGATCAAATGGAAGAACTTACCTATAGAATATGCTACTTGGGAGAATGAACAAGTTCTTCAAAAGGCAAGGTCAGAATTTCTTGTGGACAAGCAATTTCTAGTAGGGGAGACTGTAATGTCCCCCACCTCTTGATAAGAGGTTAGGAGAGACTTAGTAGTCTAGTTTTCCCCACTAGACTATAGTCTCATGAGTCATGGGGACTAAGAAACCTAAAAGAATTCACCTAAGAACAATGTTATAATTTAAAAGTGACTTTGGGGAGAAAAGGTAAAGTAAGTGGGGGAAAATACCACGTGAGGAAAAGCAAGAGTTAACCTTAGGAGGTGATCAACTAACTCAATTGAGAAATAGAATAGGGGTATAAAAAGAAAAGGAGGGTGCCTAACTCATTATTCTGATCATTATTACTTTTCCATCTTGAGCTCTAGAGCACAAAGACATTTTGAGGGTTTTGGGATAACAAACCCTAGAGATCATCTTAGTGGTGAAAGATCCCACCTATCCTGATCCAAGCTTGGTCACGGAGGTGCAATATGTTGGGATTTGGGTACCTTGTAAAGTGTTTCCCATGTGCTTATGAGTGTCTAAGCACAAAGGAGGAGACTATTACCCTTGTACTTTACTTTATGATTATAATTTCACTTTGACTTAGGATATTTAAGTCAAAAGTGAAATATGTCACTTAATCATTAAAGTGACAATTAATTCACAAAGTGGGTGAATTAATAGACATAAAGCAACTAAGGAAAATGGGTTTCCTTAGTGAGATTTTAGGATGAGATCTCACCCATTGATTAGACTTGGCTAGATTGGATCTAGGCCATTGATCTTTTAGGGATTGGCCAAAGGAGGCTAAAGGAGGGTACAATGTATTTTAAGATTCATTCTTCACTTGTGAGAAGAGGAGGAGGAGCTAGGGAGCATTTCTCAAGGAAAGGAGGGCACACTTGTATGAGGGTTTGAGGAAGAAGATTTTGTTGGCTTGAGCTTGCATGGAGAGGTTATCCATGGAGGTTTATCTTCCATCCTTGTAAGGGCGCATGCTACATGGAAGAGGGGTGCATTTACTAGAGGAGGCGTGCATCTTGAGGAGGAGAGGCGCATCTAGTGGTGGAGGGTGTTCCTTGTGGATGGTTCCATTGTGTTGAGGAGAGGATTTCTTGATGGGAGATGGAGAGCACATAGCAAGGGAGGATTCTTTCTTGGTTTGAGTTATTGCTTGAGTGGGGGCGCATTTCAAAGGAGGAGGGCTCATTATTGAGAGAGGGAGATTATTTCTTTCTTATGGGAGTTACCCACTTCATGGAGAGCTTCACCTCATTGGCTTAGGCGCACTCTAGGGAGTAGAGGGTGCATGGGTGAAGGAAAGGGAGTTACATATGAGCTTTGTGTGAGGAGGGGGCGCACTTAAGGAGAGGGGCAAACCATCTTCATGTGGGAGTTTTTCTTTAGAAGAGAATACTACTAAAAAGGCAAAAGCAAAGGAATGCAAGAGTTCAAAGGCAAGCAAGAGCAAAGGCAAAGCAAAGGATCATGATAAATACAAAGGTGAGCAAGAGGAAGAAGGTTCACCAAGGCAAGGGGCGCCTTACTTCACAAAGCTTGTGGGAAATTTTTCGAGGAACTCCAAGGAACCAGAGAGTGGTTGCTATTGATCCAAGTGGATATCCGTGGCCACCCACCTTTTCCAACTGGCTCAAAACAACTTTATGGCAATTTACTATTTTTAGCAGGTTTTAACTTCTGGGGCCATTTTGAGGATCTAAATGAATATTTTTCAAGATCGAGGTTCTCAATGATATCCAAAGGCATGATTGAGCCCCCAAAATTAATATTTTCAATGATACCTTTCCAACGAGCTATCACACACCTAAAACAGAGATCGTATGCAAAAGTTACGACCCTCGGAAGTTGATGCACCAACTTACCCAAACGGGGCCCACGTGACTTTTGGCGCTTCATCTCCTAGGGTTAGGTTTTTGGATGTCTATGGTTTTTGGCATTCCGATTTATTGTAAAAGGCCTTCAGAGCCTCATTGTAATCATCTTCTTGCGAATGCGAGTAGCCGTCACATCTCTTCTCAGAGATAAGCTGCCACCATTCTATTAAGTCTTTCACTCTGTATTTTACAGTCTCTGTACATTTATTTCATTAATAGAAATCGTGTATTACTGTATATCTGTGTTTATGGTTTCATCTCTGATATATTTTGTTATACTATTGAATATCTGCGATATCTCTGCACATTTCTTTATTATATCTCTGATCTCATTTCGTGTCGAAAATAATTTGGATCAGCTATTGTACCAAGTTCACTTGTTTATGTTTCCCGTGTTGTACATTTTTCTTTGAGGCCTTCTATATATATCTGCTCCAAACTAGTTTTCCCCATGGGGGGGGGGNTCAAGATCTAGAGGTAGTGTTATGTATTTTAATGTATATTGCATGTGCTAACATTGAGTAAAGAAAACACTTGCAAGGGCACCTTAAAAGAGCACTTAACCATCAAATATTGAGAAAAAATTTGGGTGACTATTTGTTTTCCTAAAGCAACAATAAAAGACAGCCATACAGTTGAAACTTAGATCCATACTAAGGTCAAGGACAAACCTTAGGCGTCAACCTCATAGGACCTCAAAAAATCTACATGGTATCAGAGCTAATGGTGGCTTAGACTTGTTGATTTTGGAGCACTTTTGTGGGCAATTTTGTGAGGTTTTATATCAGATCTGTTCGTTGTTTTTGGACAGCAAGTTTACAGTCCAAAACAATGAGCAAATTTTAGATCTGAAGGTACCTCTCATTTAGTGCCAGTTGGACAACTCAGGGCAAATTTTGGACAGCTAGTTGACAGTGTTTGTGGACAGTTGTGGGCATATTTGTTGGACTGATTTTTGACACTTGTGGACAACCTCTTTTCACACCTGTGTGGACAGGAGTGAGGCTGTAGATTACGACCTATTTTTAAACCTACTTTCTAGGAGTGAGGTCGGGGTTTCGCTTGCCTCTTTTCACACCTGTGTTGACAAGAGTGAGGCAGAGTTCCTTTGCATTTGGAGCATCAGAGTGAGCACAGTTTGACAGACATGTCAGTGTCTCAGATGCGTGTGGAGGATAGGCTAGTCGGGGCTAGCAATTAGTCTCCTTGGAAGGTGAGGATCATCTTTGTCTTAGAAGACCTCGAACTATGGGATATAGTTGAGGTGCCTATTCTGGTTCTTCTTGTCACTGCCCCAGTCTTGTTGGAAGATTTCATGAAGAGGAACAATAAGGCAAAGAGGACCATTTGTGATGTAGTCAGAGATCATATTTGTTAGCGATAATTCTTGTCTTGGGCTCGAGAGCATTCGGGTTTGCAAGTTACGCAAGAAGTGCCCGAGCGCAGCATGGAAAAATCTCGTTTTTCGACTTCCTATCAAGAGAGTGGGAAAAGTATGTCGTCAATGGCCAGGATCCATGTATAGAGCAGATCAACGATCGGAGGGTAATCGCGGTTAGCAGAGTTGCACCGGGATTAGCGCAATGGATAGTGCTTATATATCACCAAAAATATCTCAGTCGTCCATCCCGGATGAGTACATGGTGCATGATCAGGCTCCATCGCCTCCTTGCCCTTCGTGACTTTGAAGAGCAAGGACCAGCCTCCTCCCAGCCATGAGACGCGAAGTGTCGAAGGCATCCAGAACTCAGGCCCACAGTATCGCTGAAGTTTTTTCATCCATCCATCCAGAGGGGACACCTGGCAGCAAGTAGAGCCATCTCGGCGCCTCGCCCATCGCGACTCCAACGCGCAAAAAACAGTTCCATCATATCCCGATACGCGAAGTAGCGAGAGCATTCAAGACCTGGGGCCCACTGCAACGTCGGAAGAGTTTAGGACCGTCAGATTTGAGGGACGCATGGCACCAGATTGAGCCATCTCGGCACATCGCTCATCGCGATTTCGATCAACAAGGATCAGTCCCTTCATATTCGTGAACATCAAAAAGCGCCATGAGAATAGGCACGTGGTCACAGTCTGTGGTCACTTGGAAAAAAAGAGGAGCTGCGTAAAGAAGGTCGAAGCGCCGAGTTCAGTTACAGAGAAGATCGTCGCGGTATCCAAGTGCCATCGGATCCGATCTCCATACTATTTCTCGCCTGGGGTAAATGACGACAAGAGCGGGTGGTTGAAACCTCCTTTCAGTCATTAAGCAAGGGGAATGGAGGGTCTGGCAAACCGTCTGCCTGAGGAAGTCCTGTGTATCGATTTTATCAAAGGAACCATGCCGAAGTCTTCAACTCGACAGAGAAGTCTGCACACGCTATCTGAACACTTATTAGCTCAGCTACCCTCCTTACAGGAGCCATGTGTAGTTAAGGTGGCATTTAAAGAAAGATATCAGTATGAGTTTGATTGAAGGGATACCCAGTTTTGGGTGACTGAGGCACGCTTCTGTGGGGAGAATTTTCCTGAGTATATAAACTTAGTCTTTGTATTTTGTAAGCATCGATGGTAGAGCAGAGCTCCCTACTGTAATGTTTTAGCAGCTATCCTAGCTTTCAGCTTATGCATCTGTATATGAGATTTCTTGTTTTATGACAGACAGTTCTTCTTACTCCGTCTAGTTTTCATCTTATGCTAAGAGAGTTAATGAACGACCGACTCGTGTGAAATATTGCAGTTCTGTTATGATAAATGATTTATCGTTGCATTATTGTTTTCTCTGGTTTTATGTATTTAAATGCAAGAAGACCTTGCATTTGGATGCCTTCTTCTACAGTCTGTTAGGAACCTGTTGTTTATAATAGACCTTCGCACTCTTCTTGTACAAGTCTTCCAACTGTTCACCCTTTACTACAGCTCACTGTCTGAAATTTACGCAAGACTTCACTTGCTCATGCATACCTGGCCTGGTTTCACAGTTGGAACGCTATTGTTTTGAGTTTCCCTCCATTTGATCACCCATCTATAAACAACTGTGACATAAAACCGATGGGCGTCGAGCTCTGCTCCTACTAGCAATCTAGGAGTGACTTCTGTCGCAAACATTTCTGGCGCCGTTGCCGGGGACGAAGTTGAATATTTTCCCCAGGATTGAACGACAACGATTAACTGATTCTCAAGGTGCATCAGATATCAGAATTATCAAGATTGTTGTTGTGCACCTGGCGACTCCATTATGATGACTCCGCTGGGGAGAACCTGCTCTATCAATTGTGGCTTTCAGAGGCAGACACATGCGGTCTCATCCACAGCTGCCCCTAGCCATGCCTCAAACTGATCCAGAGGTGGTTCTCAGAAAAGGAAAGGCCCCTGAAGAAGAAGCTTCCACCACCGAAACAGGTAATCTTCCATCTCCTTCTGTAAGAGCTCTGTTTTCTCCCCCTCAGTTTCTTGATAGACCTCCTTCGCAATTTTCCCGTTTCCTGAATTTTGGGAGTGTTCCTGCTAAGTTTTCCCCTCCTGATCTGGGATTGGAGGGAGAAATCCTTGTCACTCCCCTCTCCTCTAAAGTTGTACCTTGGCGTAGACCCACGACCACAGAAGATTTCCCCACTCCTGCACAAGGAGGAGCACCTCTTGACTTGAACTCGTTAGCTTTCTCCTTAAACCCGCTCTTGTTTCCCACTCCACTTCGAGACTCATTTCCCGTAGCCCCTTTGCGAACTCCTTCTCCTCCGAGTTCCCCTTTACATAATATCCATATGGCCGGAGCAAATCCCCCTATGACTGCAATGGAGGCCATCATAGCCGATAGGTATGCTCCTCTTGTATTACCACAGCTTCTCAAGGCCCTCCCACCAAAAGGATACCTAAAGCAGCTGCCCAAGTTTATAGGCGAGGGGGACATAACTGTTGAAGAACACCTAGCAGCCTTTTATACTTTCGCGGATGATAATGTTATCATGCACGCAGACGTATGGATGAGAATTTTTGTCCATAGTCTCCAAGGAGAGGCTAGAAAATGGTTCAAGGCCCTGCCTTCTGGATCTATTGATGGAATCGGAGCTTTAGATAGTACCTTTCTGAGACAGTGGGGATATAAAAAAGATTTCATGTATTACATGACAGAGTTCGGGTCGTTGAAGAGAAAGGAAGGAGAGTTTGTCTCCGACTTCTCCAAGAGATTTAATAAAATGTACAACAGAATCCCTGCTGAGATAAAGCCCTCCGAAGCCTCTGCAATGATCACTTACTCCAGTGCTTTTGATCCCGATTTCTGCCTACTGCTAAGGGAGAGAAGAGCTGCTACGCTGGCCCACATGCAGGATGTGGCCGTGGAAGTAGAATCTAACATATTGGCTGTCAACCGACTCAGGAACGCAGGTGATAGAAATACACCCAAGAACATGCATGAAACTTCCTCATCTAGTTCCTCTCCCCTGCCCCATCAGATAGATGAGACAGCCAGAGAAATAAAATCGCTTGCTGCCAAGATGGAGAGGTGGGAATTAGAGGGGAGGCCCATGTACAGAAATCCCCAGAGCACTGATAATAGAGGTTTTAGACGACCTGCTAACAATATGCCTCAGGTTTTCCTGAGGGAAAAAAGGGGAAAAGATAGAGAGGATCAAAGGGTTCAAACCCACCTCCAAAACAACCTAGTTGATCATGAGGAAAGAGAGGATATAGACGAGTTTGGCCCTGAAATTCACTGTATTGAAGAAACTTCCCCTTTTCCCCATTTGACACAGTCCGCATACGAAGAATCCCTGATGAGTGCTCAAATTCATGAGTTGGGGAAGGAACAAAGGGCCAGTCACACTTCTAACAGATATAATCTTAGGTCGAGAAGGAAAGAAGGAGACTTTGACAGCCCAGACCAGCCCCTCATAGCAGAAAGACCTACTAAAGCTGCAGCAGCCGCTACTAAAGATAAAAGAACTCAGAGCACTGTGCCAGTAGTCAAAGAACCCATCTCTGAGGTAAGGGAAGCTCCTAAGCCCATTCCATCCTTTAATTTTGAACATGAAATTCAAAAGATCAGGATCCCCATCCCCCTCTCAGAGCTAGTTAAAAATAAAGATTTTAAAAGATCCCTCTCCAACTGCTACAATCTGAGTCCCCCCAGCCCCCTTCTGACGCAATAAACCTTCAAGATGAGAAGCCAGCCGTCATCCTAGGCCCCATGGTAGAAGACAGAGATGACTCATCCCCTCCTTTCTACACATCCCTGAACATACATGATAAAGTATTGCATAACTGCCTCATGGATTCAGGGGCTTCCCATAACCTTATGCCAAAAATAATCATGGAAGAATTGGGACTGGAGGTGACAAGAACGTATCATGATTTATATTCTTTCAATTCAAGGAGAGTGCAGTGTCTAGGAGTCATCAAAGACCTGGTGGTTTCCCTATTTCAGCTGCCCATGAAAAGCGTGGTCATGGATATTGTGGTAGCCGACGTTCCCCCCAAGTTTGGTATGCTATTGTCTAGATCGTGGATTAAAAAAATTGGAGGGACACTACAGATGGGTCTCACATATGCCACCATTCTAGTCTTTGGAGGGGAACAAAAGAGATTATACAGAGAAGCCCAGCTGGCCTATATTGTCAGTGACGAAGCAGACCCTACAAATCACCCCATCTTTTCACTTGACACCGACTTGGGGTCTAGTTTGCTACAGCTTACCGATGCCCCTGAAAGCTCTTTACTAATCAGAAAACACCCCAACCCTGATCATCTGATTTCCCCTCAAAGCTCCCCTGTGTGGAAGATGTTTTTTGATGGAGCTTCTTCTAGCGAAGGCGCTGGCGCTGGAGTGGTTTTCATATCACCTGGTCAAGAAGACGTGTCCCTGTCATACAAGCTGGAATTTGAAGCCACCAACAATGTGGCAAAGTATGAAGCTCTTGTTCTAGGTATGAGGGCCGCAAAGGAAATGGGAGTTAAAGAAATAGCAATATTCAGAGATGCTGAGTTGATTATTCAGCAGGTAAAGAATGCTTATCGTGCCCATAATCCATGGCTCAGAAATTATCGAAATGAAGTATGGGACCTTATTGATAATTTCTTCTTGGCTTTTAACATTTCTTTCATTCTGAGGGGAGAAAATACTTTGGCCGATTCTTTAGCTACCTCAGCTATTGTATTCAAGCTTCCTCTGCCGCCTATGGTAAAAAATGATGTTGATATAAGATATAGGCCCTCGGTGTCAGACAATGTCAAGCATTGGAAGGTGTTCGAGGATGATTCGGAACTTGAAAGGTTTCTCCAATCTGTGGACAAATTTTCTGGTTTGCACATTGACCACGATCCCGACTTGGAAGGTGATCCTCGTCCTGAGGAGTTTTTAAATAAAATCGCTAATCATTAGATCATTGAGTGGCCCAGCAATCACATTCCGAGAGGACTCATCCCTTTAGAAAGATTGTTCAATGGGAATGATGTGCCAGTAAAGGGCAGGGACTCAAATGAAGATGCCGAGACAACCAAATGCAACATTGGCACACCGGAGGAGCCCAGGTTCGTCAAATTATCAAGCAGTTTGACCAGAGAATAGAATGTCGAATATACTGAGTTACTAAAAGAGTTTCCTGATGTGTTTGCATGGACATACGAAGACCTCAAGACCTATGACACATCTGTCATTAAGCACAAGATCCCACTAAAGGAAGAGGCTAAACCATTTAGACAGAAGCTGAGACAGATAAATCCCATGTTGCTACATGTCATGGAGAAAGAAGTAAAGAAATTGTTAGATGCCCGAATTATTGTCCCCTTGAGATATTCCGAGTGGGTGGCCAACTTGGTCCCAGTAAGGAAGAAAAGTGGAGAAATCAGACTCTGTGTTGATTTCAGGAATCTCAATAGAAGCTCAAAGAAAGACAATTACCCCCTACCTAAGACGGAACATATATTGCAGAGGGTAACCGGTGCATCCAGGATATCCATGATCGATGGGTTTTCTGGCTATAATCAGATATCGGTCATGCCAGAGGATAGGGAGAAGACAACCTTCACCACTCCTTGGGGCACATTCATGTATGCCAAAATGCCATTCAGGCTAATGAATGCAGGAGCAACATTTCAGCGAGCCATGGATATAGACTTCATCGGAGAAAAAGACCAGTTTGTAGTGATCTACCTAGACGAAATCACGGTCTTCTCTAGGTCTGATAAGGAGCATCGCTGCCACTTAAGGAGAGTTTTCTCGAAGTGCCGGAGATTTGCTCTGTCCCTGAATCCCAAGAAGTCCTTGTTTGCTATGCAGGAAGGGAAGTTATTGGGACATATAGTATCGGCAGAGGGAGTGAGAATTGATCCCAGCAGGGTGGAGGCAATTCAAGCCTTGTCACTTCCCAGGTCTAAAAAGAGGTTCAAGTCTTTTTGGGGAAAATTAATTTTCTAAGGAGATTTGTCTCGAATTTTGTCGAGCTAGTGAAACACATCACGACCATGCTCAAGAAGGGAAATGAAGTGAAATGGACCGCTGAGCCCAAGGCCTCTTTTGACCAAATAAAAAGGGCATTGACTGAGGCACCTGTGCTTATCAATCCTGATTATTCCAAAGATTTCCTGATTTTTTCTTTTGCTTCCTGTGATACAGTGGCGGCGGTCTTATTGCAGAAAAATGAGGAAGGGCGTGAGCATCCCATCGCCTTCTTCAGCAGGGCGTTAAGAGACGCAGAGAGCAGGTATGAAATCATGGAGAAGCAGGCCTATGCCTTAGTGAAAGCTCTTAAATCTTTCAGAGTCTATGTCTTGCATTCAAAAGTAACAACATATGTTCCTTCAGCTTCCGTGAAGGACATCCTTGTACAGCCTGATGTAGATGGGAAAAGAGGCCGATGGATCGCAAAAATTTTGGAATTTGACTTAGAGATAAAACCCACCAAGTTGGTTAAGGGGAAAGGTTTAGCCAAGCTATTGGCTGAATCTAACTGCGAAGCCTTGGGAGTTAGTTTCATCAATACTCGCCCAGGACCTCAACAAGCTGAATCGCCCAGCCCATGCTCTCAAGATGGCTTATCGCTGGCAGAATGTACCTGGTATCGTGACATTCTGTATTTTCTGCAGGAATTGAAGCCCCCCGATGGAATGGGAAAAAGCAAAGCAAGGGCTCTAAAGCTCAAGGCGGTCAGGTATTGCCTCAATGACCAAACCTTGTACTGGAAATACCCTCTAGGGGTATTTCTGAGATGCCTGGACCTGCAGGAGGCCCAGAAGGTTACGTTTGATTTCCATAGCGGCCTTTGCGGAGGTCATCATTTCTGGAAGACCACAACTCACAAGATACTCCGAGCTGGGTATTACTGGCTCACTTTGTTCCCCAATGTTTGCAGGGAGATCATAGCTTGCATCAAATGCCAAAAATTCTTAGGAAAACAACAACTCAAATCGTTGCCATTAAAACCCATAGTAGCTTCGACACCTTTTCAGCAGTGGGGGTTGGACTTCATCGGAGAAATTCATCCTCCCTCAAGTGGTCAGCACAGATGGATCCTGACTGCAACAGATTATTTCACCAAGTGGATAGAAGTTGTCCCCACCATAAGCGCATCACACAAAGTAATTATCATCTTCCTAGAGGATATCATAGCCCGATTTGGTTGTCTTAGCAGGGTCATCACCGATAATGCTGCTTCTTTCAAATATGAACCTCTTATTAAGTTCTGTGAGCAGCTCCAGATCTCGCTAATTCACTCCACCCCCTACTATCCCTAGGGAAATGGTTTCGCAGAATCCTCTAATGAAAGCCTGATAAAGATCATCAAAATATTGTTAGAGGATAACAAAAGAGCCTGGGATTCAAAGTTGAAATTTGTTCTGTGGGTTGATCGTGTCACAACGAAGAAGTCTTTGGGCACTTCGCCGTTTCAAATAGTCTATGGAGCAGAGGTGGTTTTCCCTACTCAACTCGCCTTACCGGTGGCGAAGTTCTTTCAGGAATACGAGGGAGAACCAGATCATATGATCAGAAGAATTCATCAGATAGTGGAAGCGCAGTAGATCAGAGAACAAGTGAGGGATGCAGCTTACAGTCATCAGCAGAAGATAAAACAGGATTTTGACAGAAAGGTCAGGAAAAAGGAGTTCGAGATCGGGGATTTGGTATTTAAATGGGACGCACCCAGAGAGGATAAAGGCAAGCACAACAAGTTCGACGCCCTTTGGATCGGCCCCTTCAAAATCTCTGAGATTTTCTCCAACAACACATACGGGTTGCAGGATCTGGAGAATGAAGAGGTTTTCAACAACCCAATGAATGGGCATTTTCTGAAAAAGTGTTTTATTTGATCCTTAGACGGCTCCTCTGTTTGTAAATATTTTCCTGTTTTCTTGTTTTATTTCCTTTTTGCATGTTTTTCGGCTTAATAAGTGACTCCATAGCCCAATAGCAAGGCACTGAAGCTGCAGAAGGAGTTTTAGAGCATCGCAGGGACGACTCTATCCCCCATGGAGCCTAATGTTAGTGATAATTCTTGTCTTGGGCTCGAGAGCATTCGGGTCTGCAAGTTACACGAGAAGCGCCCGAGTGCAGCATGGAAAAATCTCATTTTTCGACTTCCTATCAAGCGAGTGGGAAAAGTATGTCGTCAATGGCCAGGATCCATGTATAGTGAAGATCAACGATCGGTGAGTAATCGCGGTTAGTAGAGTTGCACCGGGATTAGCGCAATGGATAGCGCTTATATATCACCAAAAATATCTCAGTTGTCCATCCTGGACAAGTACGTGGCGCACGATCGGGCTCCATCGCCTCCTCTCCCTTCGTGACTTTGAAGAACGAGGACCAGCCTCCTCCTAGCCGCGAGACGCGAAGTGCCGAAGGCATCCAGAACTCAGGCCCACAGTATCGCCGAAGTGTTTTCAGCTGTCCATCCAGAGGGGACACCTGGCAGCAAGTAGAGCCATCTCAGCACCTCGCCCATCGCAACTCCAATGCACAAAAAATAGCTCCATCATATCCCGATACGCGAAGTAGCGAGAGCATTCAGGACCTGGGGCCCACTGCAACGTCGGAAGAGTTTAGGACCGTCAGATTTGAGGGATGTGTGGCACCAGATTGAGCTGTCTCGGCACATCGGTCATCCCGATTTCGATCAGCAAGGATCAGCCCCTTCATATTCGCAAACGTCGAAAAGCGCCATGAGAATAGGCACGTGGTCACAGTCCGTGGTCACTTGGAAAAAAAGAGGAGCTGCGTAAAGAAGGCCGAAGCGCCGAGTTCAGTTACAGAGAAGATCGTCGCGGTCTCCAAGTGCCATCGGATCCGATCTCCATACTGTTTCTCGCCTGGAGTAAATGATGACAAGAGTGGGTGGTTGAAACCTCCTTTCAGTCATTAAGTAAGGGGAATGGAGGGTCTGGCAAACCGTCTGCCCGAGGAAGTCCTGTGTATCGATTTTCTCAAAGGAGCCATGTCGAAGTCTTCAGCTCGACAGAGAAGTCTGCACATGCTATCCGAACACTTATTAGCTCAGCTACCCTCCTTACAGGAGCCATGCGTAGTTAAGGTGGCATTTAAAGAAAGATATTAGTACGAGTTTGATTGAAGGGATACCCAGTTTTGGGTGACTGAGGCACGCTTCTGTGGGGAGAATTTTCCTGAGTATATAAACTCAGTCTTTGTATTTTGTAAGCATTGATGGTAGAGCAGAGCTCCCTACTGTAATGTTTTAGCAGCTATCCTAGCTTTCAGCTTATGCATCTGTATATGAGATTTCTTGTTTTATGACAGACAGTTCTTCTTACTCCGTCTAGTTTTCATCTTATGCTAAGAGAGTTCGTGAACGACCGACTTATGCGAATTATTGCAGTTCTGTTATGATAAATGATTTATCATTGCATTATTGTTTTCTCTGGTTTTCTGTATTTAAATGCAAGAAGACCTTGCGTTTGGATGCCTTCTTCTACAGTCTGTTAGGAACCTTCTGTTTATAACAAACCTTCGCACTCTTCTTGTACAAGTCTTCCGCCTGTTCACCCTTTACTACAGCTCACTGTCTGAAATTTACACAAGACCTCACTTGCTCATGCATACCTGGCCTGGTTTTACAGTTGGAATGGTATTTTTTTGAGTTTCCCTCCATTTGATCACCCATCTATAAACAATCGTGACATAAAACTGATGGGAGTCGGGCTCTGCTCCTGCTAGCAATCCAGGAGTGACTTCCGTCACCAACATTTCTAGGAAGACTTAACATACGATATGTTGGCATCTCTATGAAAGTTGTACGAGAGCTGTAATGACAACCGAAAGTTGGTTCTTCATGATCGACTGAGGGGAATTTTCATGCTCAAGGATGAGTCAGTTACTTTATTCCTTGGTAGATACACCCAGAGCAGAGATGAGCTTGGAGCCGTCGGAGAGGTGGTGGATCTCAACTCTATAGTGAGGACAACTTTGAATAGCTTTACCAAACCATGGGGTCCATTCATACGTGGCATTGTTTTCAGGGAGGTTATGCCTACATGGGAGAGGATGTGGGATGACTTCGTCCAGGAGGAGACTAGACTAGTGGCAGAGGCTTCTAGACAACAACAACAACAACCAATTACGGGTGATGAGGACCTTTCTCTTTGGACAAAGGGAAAGAAGAAGACTAGCCATGGAGGTCGACAGGGTCCCAAGTTTGGAGCCCCACCACAGGGAGGAGAGAGCAGCAACAACAGTGGGCAGAAGAGAGACATGAGCACAATGAGATGCTTTGCTTGTGGAGAGATGGGTCACTATGTAGGACAATGTCCCAAGAAGAAGAAGAAGAAGCAGGGTGGGTCAACAACGACAACAGAGGAGTTAGAGTTGGAGGAGAATTTCGTGAGAGAGTGTGCTTTCATGACTACTTTGTCTGTTGTTACACCATCCAGCATTAGATGAGGAGACAGAGTTGATGAGGACCAACTGACTCACAAAAGTGATTCAGAAGGAGAGTAGACTCAGTGTCCCTGGACATCTTTAGAGTGGGTGATTGGTCCACCTAGTATAGATACAATTTGAGAGCAGCTGAATAGACAGAGAGTTGGTGCTATAGCTTAATAGCATCATAGGTTGATGAGGAGGATAAACATGGCACAACTGAGGCTTGAGCCTCACTTAGCTTCTGAGACGGGTAGATCAGGTTCTGGATCCACTTCAGGTGGAAGTTACTTGGCGAGAGGCCAAGTTGATGACTCTTGGTGAGATACCAAGAGGGGGAGACTCTTGGTGAGATGCCAAGAGAGTGAATCTTGGTGAGATGCCAAGAGTAGGTGGAAATCCTTGGTGGGAGACCAAGGTGGAGATATTTGGTGTGATGCCAAGATCTAGGTGATCTTGGATAGATGGAGAGTCAGTTCGATTTATAGATCACACAGATTGAGGAGATCTGTGACAAAGTCCACTTTCAGTGATCAGGGTACAACCATACTCACCGAGTACATGCTAGGAATCAACCATGTCCGTTGTAGGGATGAGATTGGTGGTGACGAACACTTTTCTCTATAAGAGGGAGTGTTGGGATTTGGGTACCTTTGAAAGTGGCTCCCATGTGCTTATGAGTATCTAAGCACAAAGGGGGAGACTATCATGCTTGTACTTTACTTTATGATTCTAATTTCACTTTGACTTAGGAGATTTAAGTCAAAAGTGAAATATGTCACTTAATCATTAAAGTGACAATTAATTCACAAAGTGGGTGAATTAATAGACATAAAGCAACTAAGGAAAGTGGGTTTCCTTAGTGAGATTTTTGGATGAGATCTCACCCATTGATTAGACTTGGCTAGATTGGATCTAGGCCATTGATCTTGGCCAAAGGAGGCTAAAGGAGGGTATAGTGTATTTTTAGATTCATTCTTCACTCATGATAAGAGAAGGAGGAGGATCTCAGGTGCATTTCTCAAGGAGAGGAGGGCACACTTGTATGAGGGTTTGAGGAGGAACCTTTTTTTGGCTTGAGCTTGCATGGAGAGGTTATCCATGGAGGTTTAGCTTCCATCCTTGTGAGGGTGCATGCTACATGGAGGAGGGGCGCATGCTACATGGAGGAGGGGCGCATTTACTGGAGGAGGCCTGCATCATGAGGAGGAGAGGCGCATCTAGTGGTGGAGGCTGTTCCTTGTGGCTAGTTCCATTGTGTTGAGGAGATAATTTCTTGATGGGATATGGAGGGCGCATAGCAAGGGAGGATTCTTTCTTGGTTTGAGTTATTGCTTGAGTGAGGGTGAATTTGAGAGGAGGAGGGCGCATTCTTGAGAGAGGGAGCTTCTTTATTTCTTATGGGAGTTACCCACTTAATGGAGAGCTTCACCTCATTGGCTTAGGCGCACTGTAGGGAGTAGAGGGCACATGGGTGAAGGAGACGGAGTTACATATGAGCTTTGTGTGAGGAGGGGGCACACTTGAGGAGAGGGGTGCACCATCTTCATGTAGGAGGTTTTCTTTAGAAGAGAAGACTACTGCAAAGGCAAGCAAGAGTTCAAAGTCAAGAAAGAGCAAAGGAAAAGAAAAGGATTAGGATAAAGACAAAGGAAAGCAAGAGGAAGAAGGCTCACCAAGGCAAGGGGCGCCTTACTTCACAAGGCTTGTGGGAAAGTCTTCGAGGAACTACAAGGCACCAGAGAGTGGTTGCTATTGTACCAAGTTCACTTGTTTATGTTTCATGTGTTGTACATTTTTCTTTGAGGCCTTCTATATATATCTTCTCCAAACTGGTTTTTCCCACGGGGGGGGGTTTTCCAGGGTCATGTTGACCAAAAATCTATGTGTCAAATTTATGCATGTTTAGAAGTGTAGATCAACATTTTAAAGTTAAATATCTAGAGGTAGTGTTATGTGTTTTAATGTATATTTCATGTGCTAACATTGAGAAAAGGAAACACTTGCAAGGGAACCTTAAAAGAGCACTTAACCATCAAATATTGAGCAGAAAGTTGGGTGACTGTTTGTTGTCCTAAAACAACAAGAAATGACAACCATACAGTTGAAACTTAGAACCATACTAAGGTCAAGGATAGACCTTAGGTGGCAGCCTCATAGGACCTCAAAAAATCTACACAATATTCCTCCCCCACCATTCTACATCAACTACAGGTTATTCATCCAATGGAGAAAGAGGTAATGTGCAACTTCTTGGGTTTTCCAGCAGGAGAGCACATCTGTTGAGGAGGAACCACTCGATTTGGAAGGAGGAGGAGGTTTTGGGTCCCAAAACCTATTGGGATTTCATTGTGTGACCTAGGGCGCCTTTTCTAGCCTATTGTGGAGGGGGTTTCTCTGCTAGATATTTTATTGGGAGCTTGGCATGAGCTTGAGAGGAGGAGGGCACACTACAGAAGAAGTATCCATCCATTTGAGTGATCAGAACACCCTCAATCAGTTTGATATTAAGCCAGGGGGTTTCTCTTTCCCCTATCTATTGTTCTAGTGATTTTGGTGGGATTTGGAGGTCTTTAGGTGGGAGGCCAAAATATTGGAGAGCTATAGCCAACAGGAAGTGCGCAACTCAGCCAGGGAGATTAGATCGAGTTCTTGAAGGGAAATAAATCAATCTTGTTCTTTTCTCTAGAGGATTGTGGTTCCTTTGGAGGCTATTCTCTTCAGTTTTTGAGCTAGTTGGAGAAGCTATCATTCCATCTTGATTATTCTTATTGTATTTATCCATATCTATAGATCTATTGTATCAGGATCATCATATTATCTAAATAAAGGTCATATTTGAAGTTGTTGGCTCTTTCTTGGTAACCATTACTTGTATCTTGTCATTTTCTTGTGTTATATGCTATGATCTATATCTCTATGCTATAATATTCTAAGAAAACACCTTCAATGCACAACTTGATGACGTAAACATGCATAACACATTGAAACAATTAAACAACCTTACACTACAAATTACACTACAAATGTGGACAAACCCTACAATGTGAATTGATAACTACTCCAATGTGGACAAACCCTACAAATATCTAGTGTTTGCCAATCAAACCTACAACCCTACTGTTTTCCAAAAGAGTATGCAGTTATAAGCACATGTCCAATCTTTTGATGGGTAATGATATCGGAGATGGAAGCAGAACTGACAGAAATCCCTAGGCAGACTCCAACTTCTCAACTTATTTCAGTCGGCCATGAATATGGGACGCCTAACCTTTAATGGCTACCTGAACGATGCCAATATCAGTAAATACTCCACGGCATCATACAAAATGTTCAAAATGTTCTAATAAGATAATGGTATGCCAAATGATACAGACGCCCATACACATGGACTATTTGGTACAACCCACAAGAAGATTACACAGAATATGCAGGAAAACGAGATTTTCTATAACACACGAAATTTGAACTTACAGATCGTCGTTGTTTTGAGTCCTATTGAGGGCTGAATCGCAGAGAAATTGAACGTCTTTGAACCTGCATGTCCGGAATATGCAATCGACCGGAAACTTGAGTAACCGTCCATCCAGGAGTTTGCAGGCGCGTTGGAGACCACGTCACAGAAATCGAAAGAGAGGGTTGTCGAATGGAAACGAAGGTAAAAAACAAAAAATAAAGCGCCGAAAGAATGAGAACCAACGAATGGGAGCCATCCATACCTGTAACGCCTTCAACAGAACATTCTAAGACAAAAAAAAAGTCACGAGACTGGTAAAAACGAAGGTTCCACCAATGCCAAACTTGATAAATTGTGAAGGACAGAGAAATGCAGAGAGAAAAGAATAGTATATTCAAATGTATGAAGAAGTACAGAACTCAGAAGATCACACTTACAATGTAAGATGGTTGAGCTATATATGCTCAAGAAAGACAAAAATAGAAAGTACAACTATCCAGTACAGCTGGCAGTGTACGGTCATACTGTTGAGGGTACAATATATTTAACACTCCCTCTTAGACTCAACAGTTACAATCAGCAGCACTGACTATGCCTAAGTGCTGTCTCTGGA
>ML811834.1:186368-198824 GCA_009831015.1 Picea engelmannii | reverse complement strand
GTACAGAACTCAGAAGATCACACTTACAATGTAAGATGGTTGAGCTATATATGCTCAAGCAAGACAAAAATAGAAAGTACAACTGTCCAGTACAGCTGGCAGTGTACGGTCATACTGTTGAGGGTACAATATATTTAACAAAACTCCATTGGAAACACAATATTTTTTGTTATCCCTTCTGAGAAGAATTACTGTAATTTCCCTGCAATCATCTCCTGCTGCTTCAAGTTCCCATGTGCTTTCAGCTATAATACTTGAATATTCCTGCGATCTTTCTGATTCTAATCACACCTAAGATCACAATCTGCTCCCAATTGGCAGAAATAAAATTTTCAATCAGCAAAACATTTTTATTGGAATTTGAGAAAATAGATATTGGTGAAATTAAATTATACACAGTCAATCATTCAAATATAAAGTTTCAACAATTTCTTATCTTTCAATAAAAATTGGTAAAAAAATATGTTAATAAAAACTCCCAAAAATGGGAAGGCTTATGGAGTTTTCTTTTAATTAAATTTATGGTCATTGTTAGCCAGATATTTTCATAGTTTAAACTTATCATTACACTATTTTTATTATTTATTTTTTTATATTAAGAAGTAAAATTGTAAAATGTTAAATGTTATTACAAAATACTTATTTGATGCAGTGTAAACAAAGACTATATTGATTTTCTTGTAAATAATATATATGTTAAAATTGTTTTTAAATTTTGAAGTGAGATTTATAATTCTAATTAAAAAATGTAAGGAAATAGGTTAACAATCCACACTTTAAAGGCATTTAGAAACTAAGAAGAGTAAAAGTTTACCCCTTTATAAGATAATTTTTGATGACCCAGTTTTCCTTAAATAATGGTAATAAATCAACCCACATTTACAAATAACCATCTTCACTAATAGTTGACAACTAAGTCATGAAAAAATTATGATAGATTTTACCACCTTGTTTTTATTCTTAGTAGTCCATGCAGACAGCCTGCACTATGGCAATGGTTTTTTCCTTTACTGAGTTTTGCATGTACCAGCACCGTTTTCGAAGCTTGCTACCACTTTAGTTGGAATTTAGTGACATTTAAAGCTGTGGGTATGACCATATGCATATATATTTACTATAAAATATATATAATTATTTTAATAAATAGATATAAATTATTGTCTTTTAATTGTTCATTAAATTTAGTACAATTCATAAATATTGAATAGATTTTTGTGTATTGTATGACATGATTATATGCAATAACTTTCATGGATTACAACTTGTTTTACTTGAATTACTTTGTTCTAATTAATTGTTGAATTCTTTGTGTTTGATCACAATATAGTGTGCTATAAGTCATGAAGGCAAGGTTCTTCCCAAAGTTATAGGTGCTATGGTTGGCCACTTGCAAGACATATGGGTTTTGGGCTTCTACAAATCTATGAGAGTGGGTAAGAAGTCTCGTGCATCTAGTATCTTGCTTTTAACCACTTGGTTGTTATAGTAATATATGTATTTTTGACAAGTGAAATAGTTTCTCTCGTTGTTGTCTAATAGAGTTTTCTTTATGCATAGTGCAGCTACTTCTGTTGTGTTGTTGGTTGGAATGGTGGAGTGGTTGTTGTTTACTTTTTCATAAGCAACTCAAGTCAGTAAGGGGCTATCACAATGTCAGTGTAGGTTAAGAATAATCAAAGGTGAACAGGGAGGGAAGGTGTGTTGTTTTGATGTTGTATTGCTCACTTTGTTTTTGGGTTACTTAGTGCGTTTATCTACCATGTCATCTATTATGGTTCATAAATACGAAGTTGTTATGAATTTACAAGTGATGTGAGTTGCAACTTGCAAGATTTCTAATTTTGGAGTTCTAGAAATCTACGTTAGAGGGTAAGAAATCCTCTGCATTGTATGCTATATGCCAAACAAGATTAGATGTTGATTCTTATTTTGAGTTTTCATAATTAAGTTACTTCAGTCGTGGGCTATTTCAGACACTGCATAGGATACATAGAATCAGAGTTAAGCATAAACAAAAAAAGTGTGTTGTTGTCAACTTGTATTGTTCTTCTTATTTTGCAGTTGTTTGATGTTATGGAGATAGTGTGGGTATAAATTTAGGGTGTAGTGCATTGTTTTGCATGTGTTGTAAAGAAATGTTGTTTTTAGGTTCGATGCATTTTCATATGGTGTTGGGGATTGTTTAGTTGGTGCATTATAATTTGTTTCATCTATTCTTTTGTTTTTGCATTTGATTATAATATAAGTCGCTATAGTTTAGAAAGATGGAAATTTTTCATATTGTATGTAGGTTGTTGCTATGAACATATGGTCGCACTCGATGCAACTATGTCTTGCACAACTCCACACTTGGCAGAGGAATATCGTTAGCACAACCAACACTGTGTGTTTTCAATGCTTGTGTGAAGAATTCATGCTAGTTATCATCGTGCAGTTCCAGACCTCTAGACGATGAATTGTAATAGGGGTTGTAATTTGGATGATATCCCAATCATTTGTCAGATGTTGATTTTGTTGAATTTACAAGGAGAGGGAAAAGATTCAAAACTACTCCTATGTAAATGCCATGTTTTTCTCTGGGTTGGGTGGTTCTTTCTATTTATAATTATGCATATTATGAATGTAATTTTTCTAGGGAAAGGACATTTGAGTAAACACACCTTATCCATTGAGACTTAAAGAAATTTGTGTTGGGTGCTATATTTATCTTTCATAAATTTCCTGGTCAAACACCTTTTTTTATTTTTGAATTTTATTTTCAAGTTGTGCGGAGGATTTTTCTATGACTATATCTTCGTAGTCGGCATAGTTATTTGTTCTATGCTTCCACGTTGTGCACATGTATGTCACGTGCATAGGAAACACTTGGTCTATTTTCTAGTGTTGTGCAGAGCATGGATGCGTGCTTCTGCAGGTCCACATTTGAAATAGTTCCATGAAACGAGTTGTAAAAAGATAGAAAATTTGAAGGTTGATGGGGTCATTTATGGCACATTGATTTTGTCGATTTTAGGAGGAAATGACAAGGATTTAGAAGTGATGCAAACTAGATTTCCTATTTTTCTATGGACTGCTTTTTTGATTTGTCTGATTTATTTATGCTTCGTAAATTTCACAGTGAAATACCTTTATACATAGATATAGTGGATTTACAAGTAGTTCTAAGTAAATTTCATGATTTTCTATGGGTTGGGTCATGCATTGTATTTATAATTATGCATATTTTGAATGTAATTTGTATGGGGAAAGGATATTTTAGTAAACTAGAGTCATTCACTGGGGCTTAAGGAAATTTGTGTTTGGTGCTATATTTATACTTCGTAAATCTGGTCAAATGCCTTTTTTACACGTTGTGCGAAGGTTTTTGTTATGACCATATATCCATAGTTGACATAGCTATTTGTTCCATGTGTGCGCACTGTCAACATGTATGTCATGTTCATAGGAAACAATTGGTTTATTTTTAGCGTTGTGGGGAGGATCGATGCCATTGATGTTCGCAGATGATGTGCTTCTGCATGTCTGCATTTCGAGTAGTTCCACGACACGAGTTGTGACAAATTAATTAATTTGGAGGATGGATGAGTCATTTATGTCACGTTTATTTGCTCAGCTTTAGGAGGAAACGATAGGTATTTAGACTTGATTCAAAGTAGATGTCGCACTTTTCTATGGACCACGTAACAATTTATATTTATGGTGTGCTATGTTCCATAGGTTATCCATGAGTCTAGAAAAGACACTTTATTAAATATACATGATGCACTTAGCCTTGAAGCAATTCGAGTTGTCTGATTATTTGTGTTTTGTAAATGTTGTAGTGAAATGTCTTTATACTTGGTGGGGTTTTTTTTTTCTTTTTTTTTTTTATTAATGTTTTTCAAGGTGTGCGAAATATTTTGTTGTTGCAATATTCTGATGCTTTTGGATGGCATATGCTCCGTAAAAAGAATGCTTACTCTGTTTTCAGTCCTTGTACATGGAATGCACACTTTCAACCCTTGCGCTAAGAATTCATGTGACTTATAGTTTGGCATTGGTGGACTAGGGTGCCTCGACACTTGTGCAGTTGGAAATGTTGGATAGCTTAGAGGGCAGGGGGGGGTCAATCAGTACTGAGCAATTATACCACTTATTAATTCTTTAAACCACAGTGTATATTCGTTTAACTTATTCAACCATGTTCATATGTTCATCATCAATATATTATTGCATCATAAATGTTAACATCCATCAATGCATAATAAAAATAAAACAAACGCATCCACACAATGCACAATACACCAATATTTACATGGAAAACCAATGCGGGAGAAAACTACAGAATGATTTTCATATATGCCAAGAATTATATTCGAGGAAGCACCAACTTCCAATTCTCTAGCTATGACTGGTAGGAGGCTCCAACCCCCTATATTTTCAGGCTACAATCTGAGGGAAGCTCCCACTCCCCAATTCTCTGGTTACAACTAGAAGGAGGCTACAACCCCCTATGTTCTATGGATACAACCGAAAGGTGGCTACAACCACCTAGTTCTCAGGATCCAACCTGAAGGAAACTCCAACTCCCTGATTCTCCAGCACCAATCAGAAGGAGGCTACAACCCCCTTTCCTTGCCCTGTCCTGCCTCCCTGAAATATAATTGTCAAATAAATGATGAAACCACTACCAAACTGTCACACTGAGATATATCACTATAAACCTGTACCAATCTATGCCAACAACCTGTAACCAACCTGTACCAATAGCCTGTGATCAACATGTACCATTAATCAACCTGTACCAACAAAAACCAATCGATACGCAATCTTTTTATGCTACAACTTGCGTATGTACGCAACCTGTCTATACTACAACCTGCGTATGTATGTG
Organism: Picea engelmannii; assembly: GCA_009831015.1. Taxonomy (NCBI): domain Eukaryota; kingdom Viridiplantae; phylum Streptophyta; class Pinopsida; order Pinales; family Pinaceae; genus Picea; species Picea engelmannii. Next base: position 193,951 of record ML811834.1, on the reverse strand, counting down.
GCCTATCTATACTAAAACCTGCATATTTAAGCTGCTTCTCTATACTAAAGTCTGTGTACACCTTCAGAAAGCTAGGTTTTTCACCTTTCTGAAACTCAGACTCTTTATTTCCTTTGTCACATCAAACTATAACATGCCATTATGTCCAATCTGTAGTTGTTCCCTATGCATACATCATCATACATATCCCTTAACCAAGTGCATCTATGTCTCTCTAGTCATCTACCATACATGTGTATGCAATTATGATCAAGTGTAATAACCCTCACATGAACTAGACATCAAACCTTCACTGATATGTAGCCTCACACTACACCAACAACTTCACAACCACTTCACAATAAAAACCCTCAACCATGTACCAAGAAATACAAGATATGCCTCAACACTCAACCCAACAAGATGTAACAATAATGAATACCAAACAGACCAGTGTTGTATTTCTATAGATCTAGCTCATACAATAAGTGCCATATAACCAACAACTTCTCTAGGGAAAATCCTCAAACTCCCATAACCATATCTCATTTAAAAAATATATCCAACTACACATAAGAATATGACACAGCTTTTGAACCTATAGATAGATTTTTTGTACCTGATTATTATAGACCTTCCTAGGAGCTTGCTTTCATACTTTGAGAACTCAACACCCTCAGTAACTCAAGATTTTATGGCTTTTCCCAACTATACATGACCTCCTCTTCTTTAGGCCACGTGTGTAAGCACCCTCATCCACTGCAACCCACGTATGTACGAGATTTCCTCCACTGCATCCCGCGTACACCTAAAAAACTAGGGTTTTTTCAGTAAATCTGCAACTCCAAAGCTTTCATCGTCAACTCTTCTTTGCTACCTCAAACTTGTGTAACTTCATATGTATCAATGAATACCTACAATAAACTTTCCACAAATAATATATATTCAATGTGCTCATTAGACACTAATAGGAGACCCTTGCTCTCTTATTTATACTCTCCAAGTAGTTTTCTCTAGGGGTTATCTTCTAACTAACTTTACCCAACTTCCTTATTTTGGGGCTAACCCACTTCTAACTACTTTGTCCACTTAGAACCACTTTATCCACAAATAGTAAACTCTCCACTTCTAGTTGCAACTAATTTGTTTTTAATTATTTTCTCTTATAGATATGTGACTCATGATGGTTTTGATTTACTACTCATGATGGACGTTGTCAAATTCACTTAAATTATAGATATGTGACTCACTTGTTTTAAGTATATATGATGATCATGTTATAATAATTATCTTGTTATTTTATATATATTGGATGTTGTAGATTGTATTTTGATGGAGATTTAATAAGTATAATGATGTTGTTAATTTGTATGGATGTCAATTTCCCTAAAAAATTATTTATAAATGTTATCCTATAAAATATTTCAAATGCATTTATATGGCTTATTGTATAATCATATAATTTATTTAAGAGACATGATATATTTAACTAATTAAATTGAAATAAAACATATTAAATTAATAACTGTAATCAAAACAAGAAGCATTTTTGGAAGCAACAATGGAAGCAAAATTGGAAGCCACACCAGAAGAAAAAATGGAAGCCAAAATGAGAAGCAAAACTAGATGTAAAAATGGAAGCCAAACTGGAAGCAAAATTGGAAGCCATATCAGAAGAAAAACTGGACGTAAAATTGGAAGCCAAACCAGAAGCCAAAATGGAAGGAAAATTGGAAGGCATATCATAAAAAAAACTAGAAGCAACACCTAGTGCTATTCCTGACACCAAACTGGAAGCAAAATTCGAAGCCATGTCAAAAAAAAAACTGGATGTAAAATGGGAAGCCAAACCAGAGGAAAAAATGGAAGGCATGTCAGAAGCAAAACTAGAAGCAACACTTGGCACTATTCCTGGCACTAATTCCGGTGCTATTCCTGGCGCTATTCCCGACGATAAACCTGACACTATTCCTGACACACCTAAAACTATTCCCGACACTAAACCTAGCATTATTCCTGGCGCTAAACCTGGAGTGAAGCCTGGCGTTATTTTTTTAGTGCTAAATTTGGCGCTAATTTCTGTGCAATTATAAAAATTCCATATTGCACCCAGTTTTGCACCAGAAAAGGTGTCCAATTCATGAACTAAAATACACTAAATTTCAGCGCTAATTGCCTGTTCTTTGTGGTGAGATCAATGTATAACACTAGATCTAGCTCTATGTCATGGTCTAGGTGATGGGGGGAGATAGTGAGAGTGAGAGAGTGTAGTATCCCAGATATAAAACAATATGCGGAAGAAAAATATTTTAGCTAGAAATGGAAGAGAAACAATGATATAACTAGAACAATACAGAATAATACCAGAATAACACCAGAATGAGCACTTTGATTACTGATAACAATGTTCACTTGCCTCTTCAAGAGGGAAACCTCTAGCAGAGCATATCTCTATTACAATAATATACAATACAAGACTTCTCATACCCTCTACTTCTATTTATACTAAATCTATCTATCCAAAGAACAATCTAGAGGAAGATCCTTCTAGAAGCAGAAGCTTTTAATAGGTCTTCTTACATTTAACTTATTCTTCATTATTGCTAGGCCTTATTAATATTGGCCTTTATTACATGGAATTATATTATTCTACCTACATGAGGGGTTAGGGAGGTTACATCCCTAACATACACCCCCCCTTGAAGAACAACCTTGTCCTCAAGGCTTCAAATGAGGGAATGTTTGTAGAATGTTGGTCGACTCCCAGTTGGCATCTTCTGGAGGTGTATCTTTCCATTGGACTAACACTTCCTGGATGGTGCGTTGACATAGACGATGCTCTCTATGGGCCAAGACTACTTGTGGCTGCAACCATACAGAACCTTCTTCATCCAACTCAGGGAGACTAGTTTGAGTTTGGCACTTAGTTCTAATCAGCTTCTTTAAGAAGGAAACATGAAAAACAGGATGGAGAATTGTCTGAATGGGTAGAGCTAACTGATAGGCCACCAATACCACGCACTTGAGAACTATATGAGGACCATAAAATTTGGGCACAAGTTTTTGACAGTGTTGAGATTTGAGTGAAGTCTTCTTATAAGGTTGTAGTTGAAGAAATACCTGGTCCCCTTCAACAAAATGGTGTTCGTAATGACCTTAATATGGTTGTTGCCTCATGGGATTCTGAGCCATGACCAAATTGTCTTTGAGGGCATGAAGAATAGCCTCACGGACTGTAAGATTTGTGTCAACCTCCTGAACCTTCGAGACCCCTGACATATAGGAGAGAAATAATGAGGGATTTTGGCCATGGACTGCTTCAAAAGGAGTCATATGAGTAGTTTTATGGTAAGATGAGTTGTACCACCATTCAGCTAGGGGTAACCATTGAGCCCACCAATTTTTTCGCTCAGATGAAAAACACCTCAAATATGTTTCCAAACACTTGTTGACAAATTCAGTCTGACCATCCGTCTAGGGGTGATAGGAAGTGCTGAGATGCAATTTGGTGCCCTGTAGCTTGAACAATTCTTGCCAAAAATTGATGGTGAAAGTGGGGTCTCTATTAGAGACAATAGAATTAGGCATGGCATGAATCTTGAAGATATTATCCATGAAGATTTGAGCCACTGTGACGGCTATGAATGGGTGTTGAAGAGAATAAAAATGAGCATATTTGGAGAAACCATCGACGACCACCATGATGACTGACTTATTACCCGATTTAGGTAAGCCTACAATGAAGTCCATAGAAATATCTCGCCAAATAGCATGGGGAATCAAAAGTGGTTGGAGTGTGCCCAGAGCTTTGACAGTGTCTCCCTTGTTGCGTTGGCATACCTCACATTCATCCACAAAGGTGCAGACGTCTTGTTTCATACCTTCCCAGATAAAATAATCTTTAACCATTTCATAGGTTTTGGTAAATCCTAAATCTCGGCTATGGGTGAGGCATGAAGTTAAAAAAAAACAGTGGATTTAAGTTGCCATTTCTTGCATAAATACAAACGAACTTTGTAGCGAAGCTCTTCATTATGCCAAGCATACCCTGGAGAAACTGAAGAATTGTGTTGCAATTGGTGGAGCAAGCTAGAAATTTTGGGGTCTTGCAACCATTCCTGACAAGCAGTTTGGAGCCAATCTAGTACAATGAAGGAGAGGGAGAAAAGGGACCTGTCTTCTTCATATTTCAGGAAAGAACATCAACCACTAAATTCTCCTTTCCCTTCTTGTAAATGATCTCATAATCATAGACAAATATCTTGGTCACCCATTTTTGTTGCACCGGGGATGAATTTTGTTGTTCCAGGAAATACTTGAGACTTTGATGTTCAGTTTTGATTTGGAATAGTTAACCCAATAAATAAGGACACCTGATATCCACAGCATGCAAAATAGCTAACATTTCCTTTTGATAAATGGATTGTCCCAAATATCGCTCTAAAAGTTGTTTTCTAGTGAAAGCTAAGGGCCTGCCATCTTGCATGAAGATGGCTCCAATTCCTTTCCCAGAAGCATCACATTCCAATATGAATGTATTTGTGAAGTCTGGGAGTGCTAGGACAGGGGTCAAGAACAAAGCATATTTTAAGGCTTGGAAGGCATGATCCGCAGCTGAAGTCCAAGTGAAAGAATTCTTTTTAAGGAGGGAAGTGAGAGGATCTTCAATATTTCCATAATTCTGAACAAACTTCCTATAATAGCCCATTAAACCCAGAAAACCATGCAAACTCTTCAGATTTTTAGGACGAGACCAATCTTGAATAGATTCAATTTTTTTAGTATCCACTCGGACACCATCCTTGCCGACAATATGACCCAGGTATTCCACTTCTGAGGCACCAAAGGCACATTTAGATTGTTTGAGGAAAAGTTGGTGCTTAGAGAGGAGATGGATAACTTCATTCACATGGGAGACATGAGATGACCAAGTTTTACTATAGATGAGAATATCATCAAAGAAAACTAAGAAAAAATGACAGAGAAAAGGATGAAAGACATGATTCATAATACTTTGGAAAGTGGAAGGAGCATTACACAATCCAAAGGGCATTACAATTAATTCATAATGACCCTCATGACTGCCCGGGATGAGAGGGATGGAATGATCATGGACTCCACGAGAAGGGGGAAGTTCTTTGGGGGTGGTAAAAACAAATTGGTGGCGGGAGAGGATAGATTGGAGGTCGGGATGCACATAAAGTGTCTGAACAACATGAATGGAGTGGATTTGGGATATAATTCCCGAATGACCTTTTTTGAGGAGTTTTTCCATGCAATGGAAACTAATGATCTCAAGGGAGTCTGATGTGATGCCTTGGAACTTATATTGTTGTCCGTCTTGTTGGAATTGCATGGTTAATTCCTTAAAATCCATGAGAATGGGGCCTAGAGTGTGTAACCATTCGACACCAAGAAAAATGTCACAACCACCCATGTCTATAAAAAACATATGAGATTTCAGGTGATATTGACCAATTTGGAGTCACACATTTTTACATCATCCCCCTACATTTCATGGAACCACCATTGGAAATCATGATTTGAAAATTATTGACGACACATATGTAATAATTGACTTCTTGGGCAATTCAGAAATGGATAAAGTTATGGGTGCTACCACTATCCACAAGGATGATGACTTTCCTATTTTTGATGTAACCAATTAATTTGAGAGTTTGGGGAGAAGAGAATCCAGTGAGGGCATCAAGTTAAATCACCGCATCAATCTCTGGTGGGTCAAAGGGAGGGGTGAGGTCAAACGGCGGTGGTAGTTCCTCCACAAGTAGAACAAAAACATTTTCGTCAGAAAGGTCCTCAGTCACAACCATAAAATCTTTTTTTCCTTACACTTGTGCCCAAGAAAATATTTTTCATCACAATTATAACAAAGACCCTTGAGTTGACGTTCAACCATTTCATCCTTGGTTAATTTCTTGATCTTGAGGGGAGTTGCAGGAGGAGAAAAATTGTTGGGTTTAGGGAAATGAGGAAAGGAGGGTTTGAGGGTCTAGGAGGAGACAATTTTTTGGGCTTCCTTGGCTCATTGAGTAGCTCCCAACCAAGTCTGGCTGCATTCCATGAGAACATGGACATGAATTTCATCTTTGAGGCCTCTGATAAAACATTCCCTAAAGAAAGCATCTGGCATGCTCTCTGTTCTGAAATCCAAGTGCTGAAATGCGGCAATAAAGTCTTCCACTATCCTAGACTGGTTTAACTTGCTCAAACAACCTAAATGGTGGGTGTTAGATTTAAAGCGGTCATAAAGTTTGGCCACAAACTGTGTCCAAGCAAGATACCCTTGGCGTGCCTTTTTTCTCCATTTCCACCATTGACATCGTTTCGGATCTAGATGTAGGACAACATAACGAAGCTTGGCTAATTCATCAGTAATGCCATGCAAGGAGAAATAATGTTCCATTTGGGTGACCCAACTTGTGCGATCTGATCCATCAAATTTGTTCACCTCAATCCTGGGAGGGCGGAGGTCTCGAGAAAAGTGGTTAGTATGAGGACCTTGGTAAGGGGAAGAGTCATGGTCATTCAGAACATAAATGGAAGAGAAACAATGATATAACCAAAAAAATACAGAATAATACCATAATAATACCATAATAACACCAGAATGAGCACTTTGATTACTGATAGCAATGTTCATTTGCCTCTTCGAGGGGGAAACCTCCAGCAGAGTGGAGCTCTATTACAATAATATCCAAGACAAGACTTCCCATACCCTATACTTCTATTTATACCAAATATATCTATCCAAAAGAACAATCTAGAGGAAGATCCTTCTAGAAGCGGAAGCTTCTATTAGGTCTTCTTACATTTGACTTATTCTTCTTTATTGTTAGGTCTTATTAATATTGGCCTTTATTACATGGAATTATATTATTCTACCCGCATGAAGGGTTAGAGAGGTTACGTCCCTAACAAAGAGTCAGAGGAAGAGCGGAAAAAGAGGGGGGGTATTGAGCTAGGGCGGTCTAGGTGATGGTCTAGGTCTAGTTCATGGTCTAGGTCATGGTCATGTTCATATAAGTACTCGTATAAGTAAGATTCCATTGGAAGAAGAACAAAAACATAATACTCACCTTATAGGCAAGGCTACATTTCTTTGTTGCACATGTATCCTTTATTTTTTGCGAAACATGCTTCGCCTTTAGATGGATAGAGAGGGAGGGAGGTAGAACTAGGGGCAAAGAGGAGGAGGCAGGGAGGGAGAGAGAGAGAGAGAGAGAGAGAGAGAGAGAGTGAGGGTGAGACTAACAACAAGGNGAGTGTGAGGGGAAGGGGGGAGATAAAGGGAAGGGGGGGATAGAGAGATTTAAATAGAGAAATGGGGGGAGAGTATAGGAGAGAGGGGGAGGATGATATAGTGAGAGTGATACTAACAACAATGAGAGAGATAAAGAGGAGGTAGATGTAGGAGAGAAATATAGGAGAGATAATGGGAGGCAGGGGAAGAAAGAGAGGGAGGAGGGGGGTAGAGAGAGAATGTGTGAGTGTGTGAGGGGGGAAGAGAAATAATTTAGAGATGGGGTTGGGAAAGGAGTGTTTGAGTGTCTGGGAGGGAGGGAGAGGGAGACAAAGAGAGAAGG
>ML811834.1:172366-184748 GCA_009831015.1 Picea engelmannii | reverse complement strand
GTGTGTGTATATATATATATATATATATATATATATATATATATATATATATATATATATATATATATATATATATATATTTGTAATACGTCTGCTGGAATGATTCTTGCATTTACTAGATACATAGATCTAGCACTATTAACATGTAATACACTGATTAAAAGCGGATCTAAGTGAATACAATAGAGATTACCCTATATAGAAAAATGTTATCCTATTTTACCCCTTTTGTAGAGTATAAGCGTATAAAGTTCTTTAGCTAGACCTTCGAAATCCTATTAGGTAAATGGATATTGAATACTTCCACGCCTACTGTCTCACAGAACTAAAGTGAGGACACCTGTAAAGGACCAAATTTTGGAAATTGAAGGGATCTGGAAAACCCCTTTGTTTTATCAAATGCTAAACAATCTTGAGAATTGACGTCTATCAGAAGACTTCTCTTTTTTTCCTTATGCCTTCCTTGTTTTGTTTAAACGGTCTTCCATTTCCACAGTTAAGTTTTATGACAAATTTAAGAAATTACGTAACCTCGAACTTCTAATCCTTTTACCCTTCTTTCTCATTTCGGGAGTTGTTGCAGGATAGGTTTGGGCAGTTGAAACCCCGAAACCCCGAATTCCAAAATCCCGAAATACAGGTCTCACCTTTACCCTTTCGGAACTTCGGGAAATGTTTTGTGTTGATGTTTTGACTTTTGTATTCACGCAAACCCCGAAACCCTGAATTTCGAAATCCCAAAATACGGGTCTCACCTTTACCTTTTCAGAACTTCGGGAAATGTTTTGTGTTGATGTTTTGACTGTTGTATTCACGAAACCCCGAAACCCTGAGTTCCGAAATCCTGAAATACGGATCTCACCTTTACCTTTTCGGAACTTTGGGAAATGTTTTGTATTGGTGTTTTGACTTTTGTATTCACGAAACCCCGAATTCTGAAATCCTGAAATACGGGTCTCACCTTTACCTTTTCGGAACTTTGGGAAATGTTTTGTGTTGATGTTTTGACTTGTGTATTCATGAAACCCCGAAACCCCGAATTCCAAAATCCCGAAATACGGGTCTCACCTTATCTTTTCGGAATTTCGGGAATTGTTGTGTATTGATGTTCAACTGTGGTACTCACGAAATCCCGAACTCCGAAATCCCGAAGTGTTGGTTACTTTTCACGATTTCAGGAGTGGTTGTGTGTTTATTCTTGACTGTTGAACTCGCGAAATCCCGAACTTTGAAATCCTGACATGCTGGTCACTTTCGGGACTTCGGGAGTTGTTGTGTGTTGATTTGAAGAATCTTCCTCTCGATTAGAAGTATGGAAGTAGCATACCTGTTAATTTTTAAACCCGTGCTGGTGTTATAGACATCATCAAATAAGAAAAATTATTGGTATTTTTTTTCAAGACTTTAAATAAAAGTGAAGGGAGGAGTATACACTTATTGTACCATTGAGTAGGAAGTTTAAGTTGCACAGTAAAGACAATCAACGATAGTAAGGTCTCTAACAAAACCTTCAGACTCAAGTCTTCTAATAGAAAGCTTGCTTGCTTGAGATCTCGAAACTTTTCAAGGACAAGTGTACAAATAATTTTTTTTTTTATGGTGATTTATGAGGTACATTACAGAGTGTTTGAGAGTGTGAGAGGGAGGGAGAGGGAGACAAAGAGAGCAAGTAGAGAGAGAGTGAGAGTGAGAGGAAGGGGGGAGAGAAAGTGGGGAGGGGTAGATGTATGAGAGAGAGAGAGAGATAGGAGATATAGTGAGAGGGAGTGGGAGAGAGAGAGGGAGGGAGGAGTGGTGAGAGAGAGTAAGGGAGGTAGGACGGGTTGGAGAGAGAGTGAGACTAATTGTGAGAGGAAGGGAGAAAACAAAGGGAAGGGAGTATAGAGAGATATAAAGTGAGAAATGAAGGGAGGGTAGAGGAGAGAGAGAAAGAGGTGGTAAATGTAGGGGAGAAAGATAGGATAGATAGTGGGATGGAGGGGGAGAGATAGAGGGAGGAGGGGGTGTAGAGAGAGAATGCGTGAGTGTGAGAGGGGGGGAAGAACAAGAAAGAGAGGGGGGGAAGAACAAGAAAGAGAGGGGGGATGAACAAGGACGAGGTGGAGAGAGATTGAGAGTGATTGTGAGTGGAGAGCTAGTGAGAGGGAGGGGGGGAGAGAGAGAGGGAAGAGGGGGTGGATAGAGAGAGTGAGACTGATTATGAGAGGAAGGGGGGAGATAGAGGCATGGGGTATAGAGGGATATAAATATCTTAATGGGGGATAGAAAGTGCGTGTGTGAGAATGTGGGAGGAAGAGAGAGGTAGACAAAGAGGGGAGGTAGAGAGTGAGAGAGTGATAGTATGGGGGATCTATGCCATGGTCTATGTCATTATCTAGGTCAACGTCTAACTATAGATATAACTCTATGTCATGGTCTAGTTCATGGGGAAAGATAGTGAGAGTGAAAGAATTAGAGGAAGAGCGGAAAAAGAGGGGGGTATAGATCTAGGGGGCTCTAGGGGATGGTCTAGGTCTATTTCATGGTCTAGGCCATGGTCATGTTCATATAAGTACTCGTATAAGTAAGAGGGAAAGGATGGAGGTAGAGAGAGGTAGACAAAGGATGGAGGTAGAGAGTGAGTGTGTTAAAGTGTGGAAGGAAGAGAGAGGAAGACATAGAGGGGGGATAGAAAATGTGTGTGTGAGAGTGTGGGAGGGAGACAAAGGAATACATAGAAGGGGGATAGAAAGTGTTTGTGGGAGAGTGTGGGAGGGAGCGAGAGGAAGACACAGAGGGGAGGTAGAGAGTGAGTGTGTTAGTGTGTTGGAGGGGGAGAGAGGAAAATATATAGGGGAGGTATAAAGTGTATGTGGGAGGGATAGAGAGCAAGGCATAGTAAGGAAATAGAGAGTGTGAGAGGGAGAGAGAGTAAAATAAAGAGGGGGGTAGAGAGAGAGCTAAATCTAGGAAAGAGGCGTAGATGTAGGAGAGATATAGGAGAGATAGTGGCATGGGCGGGAGAGAGAGAGGGATGAGGGGTGGCAGAGAGAGTGTGTGACAGTGTGAGAGGGGGAGAGAGAAAGACAAAGAGGAGCATGCACGTGCTCCTATAGAACATGCACACTTATTTGAATTCAAATTTTTTAGGCGGGATTAACAAGGTGTATGCTGACTTGGTTGGATCAGACTTAGGTTCGAGATGACAAACTTAGTGGTTCGATCTGCAAATTCATAAAAATTTCTATTATTGTGAATACCCTTCTATATCTTTGTCTTTGATGTTATTTTTCTATAGGCTACACAATTCAGTTGTTGAAGAAATTATAGACATACATCGAGGCTATGCATATTTCAAATATATAATTTAAAAATATATATATTATTATTGTTTGCTATTTTTAATCTATTTTTGTCTTCACATGTATCAAAAGCCTAGAACGCATACCTCTCTTATTTCTGCAAATATAAATTAAAATTTAAAATTTCCAAAAAATAGAGGGCACAAGAAAAATGGGTTCTCTACAAGTATACAAGTTTTTGGAACGAAATTCCATAGTTAAGACACTACGAAAGAAAACATATACCTTATATTTTGTTGGAAAAATAAGATACCAATTTTAGAAAAAATCAAATTTGACCTAGTTATTAACCATTTCTATGAATAAAAGTTATATATTGGGAAAGCTAATTCAATTTCATATGTTTCATCTTCTTACACCATATTCAAATTCATTGTAAAAGTACCTTGAATAATCCCTCCAAGTTAACGGATTGATGTTTTTCTAGGTTTGCATTGCCACTAATAGGTCATGAGAGACTATCATTAGCTTGCACTCACCCTTTGAGTAAATAAAATGTTGACTATTTTGAAAATCTTTTAGGGTTAAAGTTTATATTATTTATAAACAAATTTAATAGATGCTTAATTAAATAACATTCTAGAAGCCCTTGCACATATCTAAATTGTCTATCAAACAATCATCAATCACAATTATGTGGCTATGCTAGTATATAATTACAAATTATTTATTATATAAATATTTTCAATAATGTAATACAATTGAAAATGTAAGGCTACAAACTATTTAAATAAGTTTTGGCCAAATAAAGAAAAAAAATGGGTCTAAACTCAAGAAAATTTCAAACTTAGTAGGCCCAAGGTCATCTCAGTACACAAGAATTTATTATCTATTTCTTTGTTGCTAGGTGATAAAGGTGGCAGTGACTTAAATAAAAATTACAAAAACCTTTAGCCATCGAAGCATAATCATATTTTTGAATCAGCTTGAGACTGGGCTTGGGGAAGGAGGTAGAGGAAGAAACATAAAAAGTTTTCCCTTATTCATATACAAATATTCTCAAACTAAGAAACAGAGAATCAATCTTATTTGTGTCCAAAGTGTCTCCCATAACTGTCGAGGATCTACCTCCATGTAAAACAAGTGCGTTCATATGGGTGTCTTCACTCTCCCATAACCGTAGAGGATCTGTGTCGTCTAAAACTGGAATGTTCATGTGGGCCTCTTCATTCTCTTGAAGTGACGGGACGTAAAAACTGGGCTCTCTAAGACTTCGGGATATCCAAAGATGATGGTTAAGAGATTGACATGTTGTTGAGTAATGTTGGCTACATGTGCCTGTGTGGAAGCCAATTGTAATTGCAGATCAAACACTTTATTATGGAGATCATTGATTATTCCTACACAACCATGGATAGTATCTCGAACTCTTTCCCTTGCTTCGTACACCATGTTGATTATTGCATCAGCTCTATTTTTGGCTGGAATATCCTGTAACACAGTAATACATCATCTTTCTTTTACAAATATGAGAGCTTAGATCATATCATATCATAGGTAGAGGAGCTTAATTATTACTCTCCAAACACATCTTGATGTCATAAAGATCAGAGTGAATGTAAACAGGTATTTGATCCTCGAATTTGATTCTTGTTTACATAATAGGTTTAGAGAAACTTGTAATAGGAGCATGAAGATGATTTATTCTATGCAAAATAATTGTAGAAAAAATTAATGGTGTAAGTGTAGAAAAATTTAATACTCTACCTACAATATGAGTTATGAAAGTTCTTTATTTTATAGAGTTGAATTGTTTTGTGAAGATGGATTTCGGGGTTTTATATACAATAATAGGAGTTATGAAAGTTCTTTATTTTATAGAGTTGAATTGTTTTGTGAAGATGGATTTGGGGGTTTTATATACTATAATAAGTATGGAAGTCCTTGTTTTAGTTTATAGAGTTAAGTGGTTTTGTGAAGATGGATTTAGTGGAGTATTTTTAATAAAATTTAAAAGAAATTTTAAATTTATAAAAATAAAATAAAATACAAATTCCTTACTCTAATTTACATGCCATCTTGCTGCAATGGTTTAATATCTCTTTGTTTGTTAAGAGACACTCAAATCCGGCCATCCTTAACCCCTATTCGGGATAAGAGTCACTCAAATCCAGCTTTAACCAGATTGCAAGTTCACTTTTCATATTTTCACATTCCAATTCCTTTTGTTTCAACTTTGTTGTGCACATAGTAAATAGATTAATTACCATAAGATAAATACATTAATTATCATGAGAAAAACAAGATCCCAGTAATAATGACTTCTGTAATTCTATCAACCAAAAAATAAAATATCCCTTAATTTTTGCCTTACTCTTAGATTTTTTTAATTCTATCCAATTCCTTTTGTTTCAACTTTGTTGTGCACATAGTAAATAGATTAATTACCATAAAATAAATACAATAATTATCATGAGAAAAACAAGATCCCAGTAATAATGACTTATGTAATTCTATCAACCAAAGAATAAAATATCCCTTAATTCTTACCTTACTCTTAAGTTTTTTTAATTCTATCCACCAAAAAATAAATTATCCCTTAATTCTTGTCCTATCTAGGGTCCTTAATTCTTGCCCTACTCTCGAGTTTTTAACCACACTTCTACAACCTAACCCATTTTTGAAATTTAGATCACTTCTAAAACCTAACCCATTTTTGAAATTTAGATTTTATTTATGAAACATGAAAATTAAAATTAGCCTCCCTCAAATGTCTGGCTAATCTTCCAGTTTTAAAGAACCTAACCTCTTCCCGTTTTAAAGAGTGAAAAAACATATGCCAAAATAGTGACAACCCTAACCCTGACAGTGACCACAATCATAAGGCCAAAACATTAAAAAAATGGGAAGTGGCTCCAACTCCACTCCAACTCCACTTCTCGGCATAAAATTTTTGACACTAAAAGAGATAGACACGAGATAAACAATTAAAAACGCCTCGTTAATTGAAACGAAAAGTTAACAGTAGCGTGCCTAATTAATTGAAACGCCTAAGCGGAGGCGGACATGCTTCACATCCACACGCACCCACCCAAACTATCGTGATTAATTGAAACATCTACACGGATCCTGGCACCCTACACATCCACGCGGCCACAAGCACACACCCACTAACACTGTAAAAGGATATCTTTAAATGACATTCATAAAATGCATAAAACACATGGACACCTGTAAAAAAAAATCAAGGCTCCCATGCATATCCTAATTAACACCCTAATACCGAAAACAAAATCACAGTAAAATACTTAAATTTAAACATACCTTAATCACAGGTTTTAATGATTAATGAACATTTTTTTATCATGCAAAGAAATTAATGTTTGAAATCACTTCCTTTTATTTATTGTTACTATCAAAATATTTGAAAGATGTGAAATTTTTTCATTAAAACCCATCTATAATTAAAAGTTCATTAATTCTCTATAATTAAAAGCCCATTAAATGTTCACCTCTACTAATTAGTAAATGACCCTTTTTCCAATCTACTTAGTGAAACAAGGGACTAAGTGCTGTGGGGTGCAAATTTTGTGATAATTTCGTTACAAACTTCGGAGACGTCCATGCTACTATCGCACGTCAGTAACCATCCCGTTTCCACGAGAACTTTCTCCGGTTCACCTGCACTCGCATCACAGGAACAAGCCACAGAGTACTTGAGACGATCTTCGAGAACTTTAAACAATTTCGAATACTGTGTCCACATAAATATATGAAGTTTTCTTCCGCCACTCTCCCCACTACTATAGCTTATGCACTCGTGGGCAGACTTCTTGCCAAGATCATTGAGATCAGGATCCAACTCATAAAAATTTACAGCTTATTTAAAAAATTAATGAAAATAGAAATATTATAAATATAATGTTCATTACTTTTCCCCAAATACATTTTATTCTAAATTTATCATTTAATTTAAATTTAAATTCATTTTAATCTAAATTTATTATTTAATTTAAATTTAAATTTATTTTAAATGATGAAGAAACATTCTATATAGAAAATTATAAATATAATGTTGATTGTTTTTCTCTAATTCTTTTTAATATAAATTTATTTTGAATTTTTAAATGATGAATAAACATTATATTTATATTATTTATTATTTTTTTCATCATTTTAATCTAAATCCATTTTAATTTAAATTTATTCATTCTATTTTAAATGATAAAAACTTAAAATAAATTTTGATTGCTTTAAATACTTAACTCTTAAATTTAAAATAAATCTATATTAATATTAAATTGAATATTAACTATTAATCAATTACCATACTTAAATTGAATATTAACTATTAATCAATTACCACATTAAATTTAAAACTCTACACAAAGCCAACGGATTGTCACCACAGACTAATTTGTGTCGCCCGGGCCTCCTCATGCCTCCCTCGACAGTGAAGAAGCTTGAGTATGTTGAGTTGGTTGGCTTGGATGACAAACCTAGTGGTTCTGTGTGCAAATTGATAAAAACCTTCATTTTTGTGAATACCCCTCTATTTTTAAACAATCCAGTTGTTGATGAAACTATAGACATAGATAGAGTCGACTATGGAGATTTCAAATATATAATTGTTTAAAAAAATTAATGCTTTTTACTGTTTTTAATCTATTTTTATCTTCACATATATCAAAATCCTAGAATACATACCTCTCTTATTTTTCTATTTATATGTGTCAAGTTATAATAGGACTCTTAGAGGGGAATAAATATGAGTAAGGTGCATAATTGGTATGTGTAGGTTAGCATAGTGAAGATTACTGTCAATTGGTTCAAAGTAAGCAACTTGGTCAAGTGGTTCTGCCTAACCTGGGACTGGACATGGTTATGGAATGGGTTCTGGCCCCCAGTCATAACAAGAACCTTATCGTAATAGCACCCGACATTCCCTTATCTCCACTTCTTTCTACTTGTAGCGGTGCATTACCTAGATCCACTAGCATCAAAATGCCCTCTCTTTTTTGGGGGGCTTAAGTACTTGTTGATTCCTTACGGGGCCCCAAAAAAAGATACCTTGTTATCTTTGGAACCTCACTTCAAATGGGTCTCTCAGCCCAAAATAAGTGAGCCTGAGTTCGTAAACTCACCCCCCTCACTTCTAGGTTCTTTAATGTCAATATTACAAACATATGGCCAATGTCTTTATGATCAATTCCCAGATAAAGCC
This sequence comes from Picea engelmannii, assembly GCA_009831015.1. Taxonomy (NCBI): domain Eukaryota; kingdom Viridiplantae; phylum Streptophyta; class Pinopsida; order Pinales; family Pinaceae; genus Picea; species Picea engelmannii. The sequence goes on along the minus strand of ML811834.1, from coordinate 176,243 downwards.
CAGCTTATTAAATGAAGTTAGAGAGAGAGAATGAGTAGTTGGCTCTGAGATAACCTCAAGATAGCTACTTGTGGTAGTAATGTATATGCTTATGGTAACCGGTTACACTACATTGATTGCTTAACCTACTAGAAGAGACTAATACCTACAATCTAAAAAAAAAAAAGTTTTGATCATGTTAAGACCCTCTTATCCTAAAAGACGTAATTTCAGAAATATCTTGACTTTGATAATTTAAAAAAATATAAAATTAATATTTAAAATTTCAAAAAAATATAGATGAGTTTATTTTGGAAACATTAATTACAATGAAGTGAAGGTGTATACACTAAAGGTGTAAGTTATGTTTTATTCTAAAAATATTAAATACAATGCAATGAGTCCATTTCTGATGATGTTTAATATTCCATTTATCATTGGATGGTGTTTAATATTGGATACACTATTTGTCATTTATCATTGCGTGGTGTTTAATATTTTCCATTTCGGATGATGTTTAATATTCCATTTCTATTTCAGTTATTGGAGCGACTCCTGTGGGGAGTGTGTGTTGCCAACATAACAACCTAGATTCCATCCAACCAACAAACAATCAAATACAACCAGCACAGTCGGAAACTATTTATTAAACATTGTAGGAAACTATTTATTAAATGGTGGGGACTTTGGGAGCATATCCTTCCTTTCATGGAGGGATTGGATTTGGCGTAGACTATTCATTCTACGAAATGGAGTCCGATGGGACGTCTCCAGCACCAGGACCCCATCTTGTAGAATGAACGGTCAACTGTCAACAAAAACCCTTGTCCTCATTCACAAGGCCCCGTTCCGCCTAGGCCCACAACACCCTTCGTAGCGTCGCTTCACCAGTCTAGGGTGGCCTGCAAAACTCCACCGATCCATTATCTCATATGCGGCAGGATTCGTTCTCATTATGTTTGGAGTCCGAAGAGGGATTTTTTATGGCACCTATGTAGGTTTCCTGCCTCCAAGTTCCAGTGGCAAGAAGTCCCTAGAAAACACAAAACTCTATACGAAGCCAACATATTTCTTCCACGAAATATTTTGTTCCCCGTTCTCCATCTACCGCCCTAGCTCTTGATGCTTCCCTCGGCAGCAAAGAAGCTACCTACACTGTAGTCTCAATCGAGTGTTCAGCACAACAGGTCCATCTTGGGATCCTGCGATGCGAAAGAGAAAAGAGTTATCTTCGTCGAAACTAAAATACTCAAAGAGAGCCCGGCATCTGTTATATCATCGTTGGACTACAAGATGTCATCACTGTGGAATGGGGACGTTAAACCTAATTATTTGCCTTTCTGTAAGCTTTGGTTGTCACAATAGAAGTATGTTGAGTAGATACTTTTGAGGTTTGGTATGAACGATGTGAAACCAGTTTCAGTCTCTTTGGCTTCCCATTTTAATCTTTCTTCAAGTTTATGTTCTAGTACAAATGAAGAAAAGGAATATATGTCTCGAATACCATATGCTAATGCAGTGGGAAGTCTAATGTATGCGATGGTTAGTACAAGGCCAGACATTTCACATGCATTTGCGGTTGTCAGCAGATATATGGAAAGTCCAGGTAAAGAGCACTGGGCAACAGTGAAATGGGTGCTTTGGTATTTGAAAGGCACAAGTGATTATTGTATCACTTATAACAGTGGTTGTGAATTAGTCTGTGGATATGTTGATTCTGATTTTGCAGGTGATTTGGACAAGAGAAGGTCTACTTTAGGGTATGTCTTTACTCTTGCAGGCGGAATTGTTAGTTAGATGTCAAAGCTACAGAACATTGTTGCTTTATCCATTACAGAAGCAGAGTACATAATTGCTTCACATGCTTGCAAAGAGGTAGTTTGGTTGAAAGGTTTGTTTGGTGAATTTGGAAGGATGCATAACAAAGTAAAGTTACTTTGTGATAGTCTAAGTGTTATTCACTTGGCTAAGAATACAACCTACCATAGTAAAACTAAACATATAACTATCAAGTACCATTTTGTAAGACAGGTCATCGATGAGCATGGAGTCTCTCTTGAGAAAGTGCATACAAAAGATAACTTCGCAGACATGTTCACAAAACCAGTACTTTTAGAGAAGATGCGATGGTGCTTGGCTTCTCTTGGCTTGCAGAAAAGGTGATGAACAAAAGGAAGGAGCAAGGTATCAGGTTAATTGTTGTTGTTGATTAAGGTTGGTTGTCATTGATGTCAACCCTTGAAGAAAGACCCGTAGCACAAAGGTTTGGGTAATGGACCCAATAGTGTTTGATGTAAATATCACTCATTATTGTTTTTTCATGGTTGATAAGAAGTAAATATGGATGAACTCCAAAGTGGTCCCCTTATGGTGAAAGCCCTCACGGGAAGATGCTTTGTGCAGTAAGAGAACCCATGCTTAATTGTGAAATAATGAGATGAAAGAAAGTGAATTTGTCAGGGAAAAAATCCTAGATGGATAGTGCTTGTCATGTCATTTCTAGTGGTATGTGGAACGTCACATAATTCCTCACGGTTAGAGAATTATGGCCATGAGAAGTTGGAGACCCCAGGTTTGGGTAATGGACTCAAGTTTGTTTGATGGGTAACGGTATGAGTTATGATATATTTTCAAATAATATTATTCTATATGGATAGTACATGTCATGCCATTTCTGATGGTATGTAGAACGTCACATAACTCCTCACAGTTTCAGAGTTATGGCCTTACGAAGTTGGAGGACCCTCATATGTCATCTAGAAGCCCCAAAAGGTCAAAGTAATTAAAGTGGTTTAAGAGAATTTAAAAGGTAAATAATAAATTGAAGTAATGAGTGTATTATAATTCAAAGTGAATACAAAATAAAGTATTTCAATAATAATTTTAATAGAGAAATTAGAAGTGGACCCAACCCTAAAATAAGGAAAGTGGGGCTAAGTGACCTAGAAGATGTTTTTAAGGAAGCTACTTGAAGAGTATAAATAAGAGGCAAGGCTCTTTCATTTGAATCACACTTGAGAATATTGAATATCTATAGGTGTTTGAGGTATACAAATAATATTTAAGCCTAAATTCTAAGGAAAGTGAAGAAAATAAGGCCGAAATGCAAGGAAGAATAAATTCTTTTGATGGTGCTTTCTAAGGTATGTTATTTTCAGGTCATCTCACCATTTTCGCTATAATTTTTTTTCTATAATGATTCAGATCTTGAAATTGCTATGGAAGTGAGAAAACATATCCAAGTATCTATGGTTAAATATTCATCTTGTGGGTCGTTGTATTTTGGGAGTTACACTCTGTGGAAAATAGAGTTTGTGGTCAGTCCTGAAACTAGTCAAAATCAGGTGTTTCAGGTAAAAACGTCATAACTTCTTCATAATAGATTCAAATTCAGTGAGACCAATTGTGTTGGTTAGGTTACAGTCTTTAGTATTCTATGTAACAGTTTCAAATAATTTCATCAAAAATTTTGTGCGGGGCATGCCCTACAAGGTCACTCTCTAGAATAAGACAAAATTCAACAAAATATGTCATTTTTTCTATAACTCCTTTGTTGAGAGGTTCCAAGTAGTGTCACCTGGAGGAATTGCATAAAACACACTGAAGAACATTTCATATCAGTTTCATATATTTATACATTATAGGTTCAAAGTTATGATTACTTCAAGTTAGGGTTGTTGACTAATCCAAAACTAGGCATGTGAGACTAAAGAAAAGTTTGATGAAAATGTCAGTCTTTTGTTTTTAAAGTTAAGGGAAGGTTTGCAGGAATGTGATCATATACACCAGGTCTATTAAAGAGCTACAAATCAGATTTGGATGATGAAATTGATGAGGGCTTTTGGTTGAGGTACATGTTGAGTACATGGTTGAGACAAGTAGTTGATGAGTTGGCGCA
>ML811834.1:147036-172266 GCA_009831015.1 Picea engelmannii | reverse complement strand
ATGTTTTTAAGGAAGCTACTTGGAGAGTATAAATAAGAGGCAAGGCTCTCTCATTTGAATCACACTTGAGAATATTGAATATATATAGGTTTCTGAGGTATACAAATGATATCTAAGCCGAAATTCTGAGGAAAGTGAAGAAAAGAAGACCGAAATGCAAGGAAGGATAAATTATTTTGATGGTGCTTTCTCAGGTATGTTATTTTCAGGTCATCTCACCATTTTCACTATAAATTTTTTTTCTATAATGATTCAGATCCTGAAATTTCTATGCAAGTGAGAAAACATATCCAAGTATCTGTGGTTAAAAATTCAGCTTGTGGGTCATTGTATTTTGGGATTTACACTCTGTGGAAAATAGGGTTTGTGGCCAGTCTTGAAACTAGTCAAAATCATGTGTTTCGGGTAAAAATGACATAACTTCTTCATAACAGATCCAAATTCAGTGAGACTAATTGTGTTAGTTAGGGTACAGTCTTTCGTATATTGTGTAACAGTTTCAAATCATTTCATCAAATATTGTGTGTGGGGCACGCTCTACAATGTCTCTCTCTAGAATACGCCAGAATTCAACAACGTATGTCATTTTTACTATAAATCATTTTCTGAGAGGTTCCAAGTAGTTCCACTTGGAGGAATTGCATAAAACACATGGAAGAACATTGTATATCAGTTTCAAATCTTTATACATTACAAGTTCAAAGTTATGATTACTTCAATTGAGGGTTGTTGACTAATGCAAAACTAGGCATGCGAGACTAAAGAAAAGTTTGATGAAAATGATAGTCTCTTGTTTTTAAAGTTAAGGAAGGTTTGCAGGAATGTGATCATATAAACTAGGTCTATTACAAAGCTACAGATCAGATTTGGATGATGAAATTGATGAGGGCTTTTGTTTGAGGTACATGTTGAGTACATGGTTGAGACAAGTAGTTGATGAGTTGGCGCACATACATGAGGTGTATAGTTGATGATGTTGGTACATATTGATGAGTCATAGTTGATGAGTAGTTGACACATGATTGGTACATACTTGGCACATGGTTGGATGCACTTGTTTATGGTACAGGTTGATTACAGGTTGGTGCATGGTTGATGCACTTGTTTATTGTACATGTTGATTACAGGTTGGTGCATGGTTGATGCACTTGTTTATGGTACATGTTGATTATAGGTTAGTGCATGGTTGATGCATTTTTTTTGTGGTATAGGTTGATTATAGGTTGAGGTATAGGTTGATGCATGGTTGATGCATGGTTCATATTTATTGATACATGTTTACAGTGGTATATCTCACAGTGATAGTGTGACAGTGGTTCCATCATTCTACTTCTACTTCAGGGTGGCAGGACGGGGCAATGACAGGTGGTTGTAGCCACCTTTCAGTTGTAGTCAGAGAACATTGGGGGTTGTAGCCTCCTTCTGGTTGTAGTCAGAGATTTGGGGAGTTGGAGCTTCCCTTAGGTTGTATCCTGAAAAACTAGGGGGTTGGAGCCTCCTTCCAATTGCAGCTGGAAAATAAAGGAAGTTGATGCATCCAATGAATGTAATTCTTCAAGACATATAAGAAAAAATATTCTGTGGTTTTCTCCCGATTTGGGTTTCCACGTAAAACACTGGTGTACTGTGTATGTGTGTGATTGTTTATTTATTACTGCTCATTATTGGATAATAATTCTACATTGATATAACATTTGAAGAAAAATGATTATAATTACGTTATTACTGATTCACCCCCCTTCTCAGTAATCCAACAGTTGTCAAGGTGGAGATTGTTGGAATCTCGGTGACAACGAATTCCCAAGAATAGTTTTTAGATACTATTATTTCAAATTGGTTGTAACTAAATGAGACCAAGGATAAGAGTGCATTAATTGAATTAGTTTCTTGTGTAAATTGCTATTAATTTGTGTATCCCCATAGAGGCTGAGAGAGATGGATGAGTGAGCCTGTTGTAATCTTCATTCTTTGAATCAGAAGAGAACCAATACCTGCTTGGTGGACGTATCCCAACATTTGGATGAACCACGTAAATCCTCGTGTCAAATGTTTGATCTGTATTCTGTTTTTAATCCGTTGCATATTAGTTTTTAATGGTTGTTGCTGATTAACACCTTGGACCCTACCTTTCCCGACTATGTCATAAAAGGGTCAGTCCCACATTGGGATGGCAATGCCATTGCCAATGACAAAAGTTGCATATTAGTCTATTCTTAATGCTACTGCTGACCTAGATCTTTTTTCCTCATGGATGGATGAGGTGGATCTTGTTCTAGAGCCCGTATGGGCCGTTCAATCTTCTTGTTTGCATGATTTCCTCGATGATACTTTAACCTCAGATGAAGCCATATTAGAGGCCATGTATGGTCCTGATAGGCCTTGAGACGATATGCATCATCACTCTTATTTCCTCTGAGCACTTGTTAGGATTGAACATGATGACTTTAGATCTACCTAGAGTGAGATGGTCGGTCACACCGTGGTTCCATTAGATACGCATGGTATTTATGCTGAAGGAAACATGGAAAATATTTCTCCTATTGTCACGATTGACATCTCTCGAATTCCTAGAAAAAATGAGAACGTATATATCAGTGTTGTTCACCTGAAGAAATTTAGATCTACACCGATCTCTTCAAAGAATTTTTTGATGTATTCACTTGGTCATTTGAAGAGATGTCAGGGATCAACCCCAGCATTGTTGAACATGATATTAAGACATATCTAGATGCTAGACCTGTTGAACAACGTCTTAGAGTTGTTAATCCTAGAAAGTACCCTTCTATTAAGGCATAGGTAGAGAAGCTACTTAATGTTGGTTTCATCTACCTAGTTACCTTGACTGAATGGGTGTCCAACCCCATTTCCGTGAATAAAAAACAAGTAACAATCCGTGTATGTATGGATTTTCTAGACCTGAACAAGGCTTGTTCTAAAGATAACTGACTGAATCCTTTCATTGACCATATTCTTGATGAGTGCATGGGAAGTGAAGTATTTTATTTTATGGAAGGATTTTCAGGGTATAATCAAATTAAAATCAAACCCTAGGATCAAAATAGCATGACATTTATTTGTCCTTGGGGTACTTTTGCATACTGGAAAATGCCTTTCGGCCTTAAAAACATCGGAGCAACCTTCCAACGTGCCATGACCTTCTCTTTCCATGATCTCAGGCATATTTTCAAAGCTTAACTTGATGATCTTGTTGCTCACTCTTGCAAGAGATTAGATCACTCCACTCACCTTCGATTAGTATTCGAGAGATGTCTTTACTATGACATTCAGTTGAACCTTCACAAGTGCATCTTCTACGTTAGTTTTGGCCATATTTTAGGATTCTTAGTGTTTGAGCACGAGATCATGGTAGATCTTATGAAGGTTGAGGAAATACTTCGATTTCCTCCCCCACAGAACATTCGACAACTTCAAGGTTTACAAGGGAAGGATAATTTCTTGCGTCGGTTCATACTGAACTATGCCAATTTAACTAAGGGTTTCATGCATCTTTTGAAGAAGGATACTCCGTTTATATGGGATGAGCGATCCCAATAATCCTTTGATGTTATTAAGAAAGCTTTGGTATCAACACCTCTGTTAAAGCCTCCAAATTACAGTAGAGACTATTTGCTTTATATTGCCGCGTTCGAAGGGACGAATGGTATGGTTTTGGTTCAGGAGGACGATGAGATCTAGGAGAAAATTATCTACTATCTCATTTGAAACCTAGTTGATCCTAAACTTAAATACTCTCACGTAGAGAAACTAGACTTCGAAGATGTACATGCAGTTCAAAGATTACATAATTATATATTACTTTGAAAAACTACCATAGTTGCAAATACCAATCCATTTCAATACGTCCTCACCAGGCATATCATAGGGGGGAAATACAATAAGTTGATTTTTATTTTTCAAGAGTTTGATCTCGATTTCGCTTCGGCAAAGTCTAATAAATCCTGTCGGGAGATCTGTGACCATTCACGACCGTTAGATCGAAGTAATAAACGAGGGCGTTAAATGCCTTAACCCTTTTTCCTTTATCTTCGCGAGTAGCGAAGAAATCGGAATCGTAGATCCACAAGGTCCGTGAAAGAATCTGGACCGTGAATTCATGTCCAGGAAACTTAGGAACCACACAATGGAGAGATAGGTCTTAGCCGAAAGCTCTTGGTCTAAGCAACCGACAACCGTTGGATCTATCGAGAATTACATGAGGTTTAAACCTCATGCGAAAAGTAGCAGAGAGAGAGTTCCGAGAAGGAGATTGTATTGGGATATCGGTGTTCGGGAGCTCGAGAATCTAGAGGACGAGAGTCCGAGCACTCGACCTTAGAAATAATGACAAGGCAAAATAGATCTGAGCCACTCGTCTGCGGAAGGACACGTATCGCGAGATCCTCCCTATCGGGGATTCAAACATCGGAAGTCAGAAGAGGAAGTCTCTTGACCTCACGAATGGCAAAGTCGCGAGAGGATCCTGGACCGTAGATCCCAGGGACCCATCGAAGCCCTATAAGTCATTGATCTAATCCTTTACTTAGGCAAAAGAGTGAACTCGACTACGTCCCAAAAGTCCCGAAGACATTGGGATCTTCCATGTTGGAGGACAGGTGGCGGAGATCTGTCCATTTCGCATATCGAGGATTCGTAAGTTTGAAGATGGGAGACCTGACTCTTGGAGTCACGAAGTCCTGAGTCGCGAGATTGAGATGTGATCTGGGCCATAAATCAAAGAGGACAGGTGGCGGAGATCTGTCCATTTCGCATATCGGGGATTTGTAAGTTTGAAGGTGGAAGACCCGACTCTTGGAGTCACGAAGTCCCGAGTCGCGAGATTTTGATATGATCCGGGCCATTGATCAAAGAGGAAGGACAGTTGTGGGATCTGGCATCTCAATACATCATGTATCGGGGGTTCGTGAGTTCAGAGGTTGAAAGGAATCGTTTACAACCTCCCGAGTAGCGAAGTGCCGAGAGTCGAGCACGAGAGAACATGTGGCAGAATTTTCTGGTGGGGATTGCGTGATTGACAGGTGGACACGAGTTTCCTAGAGAAGGGAATCAACATTCCATTGACTTCTCGTGTCTTAGGGATTCGCGAGATAAGAGCCTGAGAGCTCAACCCTTGGACTTGTGAAGTCCCAAGTAGAGAGAACACGGGAAGGATAAATCATATCGCTTCTCAGTCGTGAAGGAGAGGTACCAAGATTTGATGCTACAACTCACAAAGTGGCGAGTTGTGAGAAATGTCAAAGAGAAGCCTCGAAGGAATCTGGACTGTCCATCAAGGGAGACACGTGGTGAGCAGTCAGAGCTCAGGGAAAGTTCTGAAATCCTATGGACCGTTGGATCCACACTATCAAGGGCCGTTGATCTCCTTTGAAGGGAAACTTGCGAGACTTCGTGGATTTGAATGGGAAAGGAAGAATTCATGCATCGTCATTTCCCAAATCGCGAAGGGCCGGTAAGGTCCTTGCCGATTTAAGCATGGGGTCACAAAATGTGGTCACGAGGATAAGACCCAAACATGAATCTTGTACTTTCTAGCCCTTTCGGGTTCGGCGCTTCACTGTGTCGGGGTTTGTAGAGTCGAAAGACTTGACACTCTGGTAGTGCTGAGACGCGAAGAGCGAAAGAACACCATATTTTTTTGGCCTGTGGTCCTAACCCATGATCACAGGGAGGTGAATAGGGAAGAACTAGCCTGCGCTAGGCCCCCGTAGGACTTCAGGGATTCTGTCCCTTGAGGAAAAGCAAAAATTTTATTATGCCGTAGTGGGTGTGTGAAAAATTGGTATCAGAGCATGGTTACAACACTTGGCCTGCTTGGGCTCATGAACGAGTTGCATAGAAGCTCCATTCAGAACACTCTTAAAAATAAGAGTAACCCCCCTCCCTGTCTTAACCTTCCTAATCAAAAGACGAAGTTAAGAATGAAAAACCCCTATTGTGTGTGTGTACATGTGAAAATATGAATTATGTACTGGTTATAAATAAATATAAATATTGACTAACAACCAACATTTTTCCTTTTGCACACAAGCGGAAGATCAACCGCGGGAAATTATCAATGCATAGTATAGTGACTCACCAAGAAGTGGGAGAAGGCTCCCACAATAGAGACGAAGAGTCTAACGAAAGAAGGGCAGCAGGGACCCCTCCAGATCTAGTTGAGACTGTGAGGAGTCTCATGGTCAAATTACAAAGATGCAAGGCTGACAATGAAAGGATGATGAAAGAACAAGAAAAGCATACAGAAATAAATGCAGTTTTACTGCAGAGTTTATCCGATCTACAAAGACAAATGCAGCATGAACCTAAAACTCAGAAATATGGTCATATCAGTGGCCACATTGAGAGGAGCACCTTGAAAAAGGTCCACCCCAGAGGTAAAGGACCAGTCCCGAGTGATTCCTCTTAGAAGGAAGCTAGTGATTCAGAAGTCTCTTCTAGTAGCAGGGCTAGTTCCTATTTTAGAAAGAAGCAGAAGAATTAAAAGCCTTCCAAACGTCGAAAATTCGAAGAATTCAGAAAGGCCAAGCCACCCTCCTTCGACGGTGAAATAAAGAAGGGAGAGGAAATAGAGGCCTGGCTACTTGGATTAAAGAAGTATTTCAGAGTCCATGACTTTTCAGAAAATATGAAGGCCCAAGTGGCCACCTTCAACTTGAACGAAAAGGCTTCCATTTGGTGGGAAGACCTTAAGAATATGAAAGGGGTTCGCAAAGAGGACCTGTCTTGGGAACAGTTTGAGAAATACTTCCGGAGGAAGTATTTGTCGGAAAAATATTTCGACAAGAAGACAAAAGAGTTTTATGAACTCAAACTGGGGCAACTCACTATAGAGGAGTATGTCAACAAATTCCTTGACTTGCTGAGATATGTGCCTTATATAAATGCAGAAAAGGCAAAGGTGCAGCGCTTCATCAGTGGGCTACCCAAGGACTACCGGAACAGAATTGAATTTGATGAGCCAAAGACTCTAGAAGACACTATCCGAAAGGCAACCTATTGTCATGAACAGTTTGGGCATTGAGCAGAACCTCGCGAAGGATGGAAACAAAAGAATAGTTCAAGATTTTAGAAAAGGGGAATTAAATCCCTAGGGTTTAAGAACTACAAGAAGAACCCAAGAATGAACTTTCTAGCCTGGAGTATGTACCAGCAGAATTTTCCCTCCTTGAGCAGAAATAAAACTCCTGGACCTGTACCAGTAAAGACTGATAACCCAAAGAGAGAACCTTTGAAATGTTGGGGTTGTGGAAAAGAAAATATCCTGAGAGACTATCCACATAGACAACAGAATAGTCGGAGGATTTATAACATCTAGGAAGCTACTACAATCAATGATGTGGCCAGGAGTGTGCTGCAGATTTATGCAGCCTTGGATAATAACCAAGTTGATCATCAAGCTTCAATGGTGGAGATAGAAGGTATGATCTCCAACCATCTAGTGTCTATTTTTATTGACCCTGGTTCAAACTTGAGTTATATAGCCCCTAAAGCTGTTGAGAAGTGTAAACTACAGCCAGAAAAACAAGCCAAGCCATGGTTGGTACAGTTAGTCACTGGCACCAAAAGAAGCGTAGCAGAGGTCATACCAACCTGCCAATTGATGTTGGGTGAATTTCCCACCCAAGCAACCCTTAACGTATTACCTCTCAGATCATACGATCTGTTGATTGGTATGGACGGGCTAGCTGCACATAAAGCCAGATTGGACTGTTACCATAAGACCTTAGAATGTGTGAGCAAAGAAGGAAAAAGGATGACCCTTCAAGGGATCCGAAAACTTGTCTTGGTGAGACAAATATCAGCTCTGCAAATGAGAAAGTATTCTCGAAAGGGATGTCCCTTATATGCAATACAGGTGTCAGAAACTGTTAGCAATAATTCTTGTCCTAGGCTCGAGAGCACCCAGGGCTATAGGTTGCACACGAAACACCCAGGTACAGTAGTGGAAGGACCCAAATTTCCAGTTGTGAGTCAAGCTAGCGAGAAAAGTTTTGTTGACGGCAGGCGAGATCCAGCCTACAGAGTTAATCGATGGTCATCGGGTTTTCGGGGCTGTCAAGTTGCTCGGGGTTTAGCATGAAGGGCAACGAAAATGGTTCAAAGCAAATCTGGATCGTCTAATTCGATCGAGACAGGTGGCAGCTAGTCGGCCTATCGGAGATCAGTGTTTCGGGAGACAAGGTGGTGTTAGTTCATTGCTTTTAAAATTACCGATCAGCGAAGTTCCGAAGCACCTTTCGAGCTGAGCCCACGGTCCTAGCACCAGGTCATGTCAAGCGAGCCTGTAAATGGGGCAGCCCTCTTTACAATAACAAATACTATCTGGGCCGTTCGTCTGAAGGACACGCGGCACACATCCGTGTCACGTCGACATTCAGGAGTTCGAGGGGTAAGCGCTCCTCGTCCCTTCACTTCCCGAAACCCTGAACCCCGAAATACCAATAGCGCCCAGAATTGGGCCCATGGTTTTGGTGCCTAGTAGTAAAAGAACAAGCCTGGAAGAGGGGCGCTATTGTTTATCATTTTTCCACTCGGGTCCCAAAGCACCAAAAAGCATCTCAGTCATTCATCTCGTGGGGAACGCGTGGCAACCGTTAGGCCCTCCCGACATTCCGCCCATCGCGATTTTGAAGGAGAAAGGTCATGTTCCTTTCTCACCCACGAACCCCAAAGCGCCGACAACACTCTGGTAGATAGGCGAAGGGTCACAGGCCGTGGTCACTCTAGGGAGCAGAAGGGGATGTATAGGGAAGCCAGAGGCGTCGAATTAAGATTCAAGAGAGGGGGGACTGCATTCTTCAGACGCCGATTCGACGTGATTTAATTCCCGGTAGCTGCCAGGAATGAATGAAGAAAAGAGAGGGTGGTTGAGGCCTCGCCTCAATCATTAATTGCAAGGTATGGAGGGTCTGGCAAGCAGTCTACTCAAGGGGGTCCTGTGTGCCCATTTTTCCAGAGAAGCCATGCTCGAGTCCTCGACTAGTCGAAGGAAATCTGAACACGCTAGCTCGGCACTTAATGTCTCAACTACTCCCCTTGCTGGAGCCACGCGTAGTTAAGATGGCGTCTGTCATAGGCGCACGATCGTCCAGTCTGCATGCGCGGACTGTCAGAAGACATGCAGAGGCAATGTTATTAATGCAGTATCTTGTTTTCGCTGCTATGTTTTGTTTTGGGTATATGTAGGCGTTTTCGCCATTTTTGTAAGCATTGATGGTAGAGCAGAGCTCCCTACTGTAATGTTTTGGCAGCTATCCTAGCTTTCAGTTTATGCATCTGTATATGAGATTTCTTGTTTTATGACAGACAGTTCTTCTTACTCCATCTAGTTTTCATCTTATGCTAAGAGAGTTCGTGAACGACCGACTCGTGCCAATTATTGCAGTTATGCTATGATAAATGATTTATTGTTGCATTATTGCATTCTCTGGCCTTGTGTTTGAATGTAAGATGATATTGCATTTGGACATCTTCTTTCTCAACCTGTTAGAAACCCGATGTTAATAACAGACCTCTGCTTTTCTCTTATATAAGTCTTCCACCTGTTCAACCTTTACTACAGCTCACTATCTGAAGTTTACGCAAGACCTCACTTGCTCATGCATACCTGGCCTAGTTTCAGAGTTGGAACGCTATTGTTTTGAGTTTCCCACCATTCCATCACCCATCTATAAACAACCATGACATAAAACTGATGGGCATCGGGCTCTACTCTTGATAGCAATCCAGGAGTGACTTCCGACGCCAACATTTCTGGCGCCATTGCCGGGGATGAAGTTGAAGATTTTCCCTGGGCAGAATGACATTGAGCCTCTTATTCTGAAGGTGCATCAGACATCAAAGCCGTTAAAGATTTCTACTGTGCACCTGGTGACTCCATTGTGGCGACTCCATTGTTTCCACATCACTGTTTCAGCTGTGAATATTGTTAGCACACCTGAAAGCTAACCCTAAGGAGCTTTCTCGAGAAGGTTTCAGCAGCTGCTTTCTCAGTCTGAGAAGCTTCCTGGGGTAACGACAATGTTAAGATCTGGCCTTTGATGGTGAACAAGGACCAGACATATTTGAAGCTGCGCATATTTCACCTGGTGAATCCATGATTCGAGGATCGATTGGCGACTCCACTGGTTCGATATGGAGAAAATTTTGGCTCAAAGGTTTGTTTTCTATGACTTTTCTCAAATAGTTGGTTTTCCTAATGCACTTCCTGATAGAGACCAATGGGAATATTTCCTCCCTGAATTTCATGCAACAAGTTGGGATGAACCAGCTGAGCATTTACTGGACTTCCATGAAGCTATTCACTGACACAATATCACGCATGAGGATGTCCAGATTAAGCTCTTCAGGTATTCATTGAAGGGAGATGCTCTTGAGTGGTGTCAATCTCTTCCCGTTGTGAGCATCCGTTCTTTAATAGGTTTTCATATAGCTTTCAATGCTTTTTGTAAAGATTACTATCCAGCTGATGGTTTGTATGAAAATTGTTGTGAAGAATTTTCTTTACTTCGTGAAGCCTTTGCTGGCCCTGCAGACCATGTCTGCGATGAAGCCCTTACTGTGGAGGAAAGCATCTGCTGTGAAAAATTTGAGGTGTTGAATGATATGAGTGGTGTTAGCTCGAGAATGGAAGCATCTGACATCATATCGGATGTGTCTGTCCTTTTATATGTTCATGAAGATCAACACGCCTCTTGTGGAGATTATGAGTTTGTAGAGCATATGTGGTCCATGGTAGATGGCTCACCTAAATGTCAGGTTGAAGCAGATATTCCTAGCAACCCTGTTTCTGAGGACGGAGACCTTCCCGTTTGTAAAGAAGAGATTATTGTGGAAGAGGTCTCCTCTCTTTTTCTCCAAGGAGTTTCTCACGATATATTTTTACGTGGGAAGAAGATTATGTATGAGCAACCAGAAGCAGCGGGTCCCACTGTCCCTGAAACGAATATTTTTGACAGGATCACCATTCTAGAGGAGGATCATAAAGATAAGGGTCAGCCCCTTTTTGATGAATATTATAGTGATGATGAGCTGCAAGCTTATCCTACATTCGATCACTATAAACATACTGAAGAGCCAGGCAGCAAGAAGAATCACCCCATGGTCCCTATTTATGATGAATATGAATCAGACCTGGAGGAGAGCCAACAAGAAGAGAAAAAAAGAACCAGAGGGGCAGTTTTCCCTTCGTTCAGAGCCAGTCAGTGAGCAGCCACCACCTGAGATTAGCGGGCCTACTTCAGTTATTCACCCGACTGTGGATGTCAGAGACATTCGGCCGCGTGTGAACAACTGTGTAGCAAAAGAGGCCATATTTCGCCAATTCCTTGGAAATGGCCACTCATTCAATGACCCTGTCAGCAAATACATGGAGTGGCATTTCCCCTATGCCTTGGAGCCGCCCTATTTCATCTCAACTCCAGACTGTAAGAAGGAGTTGATGAGTGTAACCGTTCTGCTGTCACGGCTACACCATTTGCTGATGATCATTGACAGAAGGAAGGAGCTTCCATCCAGGAAGCTTCTTGGATGGCTATGGTGGAAGTTTTCTTTCACCTAGCCCATGTAAAATATTTTATTACCATTAGGACTGTATATAAATAAGCTCCTTTGAGCACATAGCTTTATTTTGTTGCTTTTATTTTTTGGCTTGTATTTTCAACAGCAGGATATTTTGAGCCTGACTCCATAGCCCAACGGCAAGGCACTGAAGCTGTGGAATGAGTTCTTAGAGCATCACAGGGACGACTCTATCCCCCATGGAGCCTAATGTTAGCGATAATTCTTGTCCCAGGCTCGAGAGCACCCAGGGCTGTAGGTTGCACATGAAACACCCAGGTACAGCACCGGAAGGACCCAACTTTCCGGTTGCGAGTCAAGCGAGCGAGCAAATTTTTGTTGTCAGCAGCCGAGATCCAGCCTATAGAGGTAATCGATGGTCATCGGGTTTTCGGGGCTGTCAAGTTTCCCGAGGTTTAGCACGAAGGGCAGCGCCAATGGTTCAAAGAAAATCTGGATCGTCTGATCCGATCAGGACAGGTGGCAACCAGTTGGCCTATCGAAGATCGGTGTTTTGGGAGACAAGGTGGTGTTAGTTCATTGCTTTTGAAATTGCCAATCAGCGAAGTTCTGAAGCACCTTTCGAGCTGAGCCCGCGGTCTTAGCACCAGGTCACGTCAAGCGAGCCTGTAAATGGGGCAGCCCTCTTTACAATAACGAATACTATCTGGGTTGTTCATCTGAAGGACATGCGGCACACATCCGTGTCACGTTGGCATTCGAGAGTTCGAGGGGTAAGCGCTCCTCATCCCTTCACTTCTCGAAACCCCGAACCCCGAAATGCCGATAGCGCCCAGAATCGGGCCCATGGTTTTGGCGCCTGGTCGTAAAAGAACAAGCCTGGAAGAGGGGCGCTATTGTTTATCATTTTTCCACTTGGGTCCCAAAGCGCCAAAAAGCATCTCAGCCGTTCATCTCATGGGGAACGCGTGGCAACCGTTAGGCCCTCCCGGCATTCCGCCCATCATGATTTTGAAGGAGAAACGTCCTGTTCCTTTCTCACCTGCGAACGTCGAAGCGCCGACAACACTCTGGTAGATAGGCGAAGGGTCATAGGCCCTGGTCACTCTAGGGAGCAGAAGGGGCTGTACAGGGAAGCCAGAGGCGCCGAATTAAGATTCAAGAGAGGGGGGACTGCAATCTTCATACGCCGATTCGACGTGATTTAATTCTCGGTAGCTGCCAGGAATGAATGAAGAAAAGAGAGGGTGGTTGAGGCCTCGCCTCAATCATTAATTGCAAGGTATGGAGGGTCTGGCAAGAGGTCTACTCAAGGGGGTCCTGTGTGCCCATTTTTCCAGAGAAGCCATGCCTGAGTCCTCGACTAGCCGAAGGAAATCTGAGCATGCTAGCTCGACACTTAATGGCTCAGCTACTCCCCTTGCTGGAGCCACGCGCAGTTAAGATGGCGTTTGTCATAGGCGCACGATCCTCCAGTCTGCATGCGCAGACTTTCAGAAGACATGCAGACGCAATGTTATTAATGCAGTATCTCGTTTTCACTGCTGTGTTTTGTTTTGAGTATATGTAGGCGTTTTTACCATTTTTGTAAGCATCGATGGTAGAGCAGAGCTCCCTACTGTAATGTTTTGGAAGCTATCCTAGCTTTAAGTTTATGCATCTGTATATGATATTTCTTGTTTTATGACAAACAGTTCTTCTTATTCCGTCTAGTTTTCATCTTATGCTAAGAGAGTTCGTGAACGACCGACTCATGTGAATTATTGCAGTTCTGCTATGATAAATGATTTATTGTTGCATTATTGCATTCTCTGGCCTTGTGTTTGAATGTAAGATGATATTGCATTTGGACATCTTCTTCCTCATCCTTTTAGAAACCCTATGTTAATAACAGACCTCTTCTTTTCTCTTATATAAGTCTTCCACCTGTTCCACCTTTACTACATCTCACTGTCTGAAGTTTACGCAAGACCTCACTTGCTCATGCATACCTGGCCTAGTTTCAGAGTTGAAACGCTATTGTTTTGAGTTTCCCGCCATTCGGTCACCCATCTATGAACAACCATGACATAAAAATGATGGGCATCGGGCTCTGTTCCTGATAGCAATCCGGGAGTGACTTCCGACGCCAACATTTCTGGCACCGTTGCCGGGGACGAAGTTGAAGATTTTCCCTGGGAAGAATGACATTGAGCCTCTGATTCTAAAGGTGCATCAGACATCAGATCCCTTAAATATTGCTACTGTGCACCTGGCGACTCCACTGTGGGGACTCCATTGTTTCCACATCATTGTTTCAGCTGTGACTATTGTTAGCACACCTGAAAGCTGACCCTAGGGAGATTTCTCGAGAAGGTTTCAGTAGCTTCTTTCTCAGCCTGAGAAGCTTCCTGGGGTAACAACAACGTTAAGATCTGGCCTTTGATGGTGAACAAGGACCAGGCATATTTGAAGTTGCGCATCTTTCACCTGGCGAATCCATGATTCGAGGATCGATTGGCGACTCCACTGGTTCGATATGGAGAAAATTTTGTCTCAAAGGTTTGCTTTCTGTGACTTTTCTCAAATAGTTGGTTTTCCTAATGCACTTCCTGATAGAGACCAATGGGAAGATTTCCTCCCTGAATTTCATGCAACAAGTTGGGAGGAACCAGTTGAGCATTTACTGGACTTCCATGAAGCTATTCACGAACACAATATCACACATGAGGATGTCCAGATTAAGCTCTTCAGGTATTCATTGAAGGGAGATGCTCTTGAGTGGTGTCGATCTCTTCCCACTGTGAGCATCCGCTCTTTAACAGGTTTTCATACAGCTTTCAATGCTTTTTGTAAAGATTACTATCCAGCTGATGGTTTGTATGAAAATTGTTGTGAAGAATTTTCTTTGCTTCGTGAAGCCTTTGCTGGCCCTCCATACCATGTCTGCGATGAAGCCCTTACTATGGAGGAAAGCATCTGCTGTGAAAAAATTGAGGTGTTGAATGATATGAGTGGTGTTAGCTCAAGAATGGAAGCATCTGACATCATACGGATGCGTCTGTCCTTTTAGATGTTCATGAAGATCAACACGCCTCTTGTGGAGATTATGAGTTTGTAGAGCAGATGTGGTCCATGGTAGATGGCTCACCTAAATGTCGGGTTGAAGCAGATATTCCTAGCAACCCTGTTTCTGAGGACGAAGACCTTCCCATTTGTAAAGAAGAGATTATTGTGGAAGAGGTCTCCTCTCTTTTTCTCCAAGGAGTTTCTCACGATATATTTTTACCTGGGAAGAAGATTATGTATGAGCAACCAGAAGAAGCGGGTCCCACTGTCCTTGAAACGAATATTTTTGACAGGATCACCATTTTGGAGGAGGATCATAAAAATAAGGGGCAGCCCCTTTTTGATGAATATTATAATGATGATGAGCTGCAAACTTATCCTACATTCGATCACTATAAACATACTGAAGAGCCAGTCAGTGAGCAGAATCACCCCATTGTCCCTATTTATGATGAATATGAATCGGACCTGGAGGAGAGCCAACAAGAAGAGGAAAAAGAACTAGAGGGGCAGTCTGCCCTTCGTTCAGAGCCAGTTAGTGAGAAGCCACCACCTGAGATCAGTGGGCCTACTTCAGTTATTCACCTGTCTGTGGATATCAGAGACATTCGGCTACGTGTGAACAACTATGTAGCAGAAGAGGTGGAATTTCGCCAATTCCTTGGAAATGGCCACTCATTCGATGACCCTGTCAGCAAATACATGGAGTGGCATTTCCCCTATGCCTTGGAGCCACCCTATTTCATCTCAACTCCAGCTTGTAAGGAGGAGTTGATGAGTGTAACCATTCTTCTGTCACAACTACACCATCTGTTGATGATCATTGACAGAAGGAAGGAGATTCTATCTAGGAAGCTGCTTGGATGGCTATGGTGGAAGTTTTCTTTCACCTAGCCCATGTAAAATATTTTATTAGCATTAGGATTGTATATGAATAATCTCCTTTGAGCACGTAGCTTTATTTTGTTGCTTTTATTTTTCGGCTTGTATTTTCAACAACAGGATATTTTGAGCCTAACTCCATAGCCCAACGGCAAGGCACTGAAGCTGCGAAATGAGTTCTTAGAGCATCACAGGGATGACTCTATCCCCCATGGAGCCTAATGTTAGCGATAATTATTGTCCTTGGCTCGAGAGCACCCAGGGCTCTAGGTTGCACACAAAACACCCAGGTACAACAGCGGAAGGACCCAACTTTCCGGATGTGAGTCAAGCGAGCGAGAAAAGTTTTGCTGTCGGCAGCCGAGCTCCAGCCTATAGAGTTAATCGACGGTCATCGGGTTTTCGAGGCTGTCAAGTTGCCCGGGGTTTAGCATGAAGGGTAGCGCCAATGGTTCAAAGAAAATCTGGATCGTCTGATCTGATCAGGATAGGTGGTAGCCAGTCGGCCTATCGGAGATCGGTGTTTCGGGAGACAAGGTGGTGTTAGTTCATTGCTTTTGAAATTTCCGATCAGCGAAGTTCTGAAGCACCTTTCGAGCTGAGCCCGCGGTCTTAGCACCAAGTCACGTCAAGCGAGACTATAAATGGGGAAGCCCTCTTTACAATAACGAATACTATCTGGGTCGTTCGTCTGAAGGACACGCGGAAAACATCCATGTCACGTCGGCATTCGGGAGTTCGAGGGGTAAGCGCTCCTTGTCCCTTCACTTCTCGAAACCCCGAACCCCGAAATGCCGATAGCGCCCAAAATCGGGGCCGTGGTTTTGGCACCTGGTCGTAAAAGAACAAGCCTGGAAGAGGGGCGCTATTGTTTATCATTTTGCCACTTGGGTCCCAAAGCGCCAAAAAGCATCTCAGTCGTTCATCTCGTGGGGAACGCGTGGCAACCGTTAGGCCCTCCCGGCATTCCGCCCATTGCGATTTTGAAGGAGAAAGGTCCTGTTCCTTTCTCACCCGCGAACCCCGAAGCGTCGATAACACTCTGGTAGATAGGCGAAGGGTCACAACCCGTGGTCACTCTAGGGAGAAGAAGGGACTGTACAGGGAAGCCAGAGGCACCGAATTAAGATTCAAGAGAGGGGGGACTGCATTCTTCAAACGTCGATTCGACGTGATTTAATTCTCGATAGCTGCCAGGAATGAATGAAGAAAAGAGAGGGTGGTTGAGGCCTCGCCTCAATCATTAATTGCAAGGTATGGAGGGTCTGGAAAGCGGTCTACTCAAGGGGGTCCTGTGTGCCCATTTTTCCAAAGAAGCCATGCCCGAGTCCTCGACTAGCCGAAGGAAATCTGAACACACTAGCTCAACACTTAATGGCTCAGCTACTCCCCTTGTTGGAGCCACGCACAGTTAATATGGCATCTGTCATAGGTGCACGATCGTCCAGTCTGCATGCGCAAACTGTCAGAAGAAATGCAGACGCAATGTTATTAATGCAGTATCTCATTTTCGCTGTTGTGTTTTGTTTTGAGTATATGTAGGCATTTTCGCCATTTTTGTAAGCATAGATGGTAGAGCAGAGCTCCCTACTGTAATGTTTTGGCAGCTATCCTAGCTTTCAGTTTATGCATCTGTATATGAGATTTCTTGTTTTATGACAGACAATTCTTCTTACTCCGTCTAGTTTTCATCTTATGCTAAGAGAGTTCGTGAACGACCGACTCGTGCGAATTATTGCAGTTCTGCTATGATAAATGATTTATTGTTGCATTATTGCATTCTCTGGCCTTGTGTTTGAATGTAAGATGATATTGCATTTGGACATCTTCTTCCTCAGCCTGTTAGAAACCCGATGTTAATAACAAACCTTTGTTTTTCTCTTATATAAGTCTTCCACCTGTTCACCCTTTACTACAACTCACTGTCTGAAGTTTACACAAGACCTCACTTGCTCATGCATAATTGGCCTAGTTTCAGAGTTGGAACGCTATTGTTTTGAGTTTCCCGCCATTCAATCACCCATCTATGAACAACCGTGACATAAAACTAATGGGCATAGGGCTCTGCTCCTGATAGCAATCCGAGAGTGACTTCCGACACCAACAGAAACCATAGAAGGTGACAAACCTAGCCTTGAAGATCATCCTACCCTGAGAGAATATAGAGATGTGTTTCCGAGAGAGGTATCGGGTCTACCTCCAAGAAGAGACAGACTTCTTGATAGAACTCACACCGGGAGAAGTGTCGATGTCTAGGACACCCTATAGGATGAGCACACCCGAGTTAGTTGAACTCAAATTGCAATTAAAAGAAATGATGGATAAGGGTTATATTCGACCCAGCATGTCTCCATGGGGAGCGCCAGTCCTATTTGTGAAAAAGAAGGACGACACCCTTAGAATGTGTATAGATTATAGACAACTTAATAAGGTAACCTTAAAGAACAAGTACCCCTTGCCCAGGATCGATGATCTGTTCGATCAATTGGGAGGCACGTCTATTTTCGCCAAGATCGACTTGAGATAGGGATACCATCAAGTCCAAATCAAGGGTAAAGACATCCACAAAACTACCTTCTGGATGAGGTATGGTCACTATGAGTTCGTGGTAGTTCCATTTGGGCTGACCAATGCCCCTGCCACTTTTATGTGCTTGATGAACAATGTACTCAGTAAATTTCTAGATAAATTTGTGCTAGTCATTATTGATGATATATTAATTTACTCTAAGAATAGAAAAGAGCATGAAGAGAATCTTAGACTTGTACTGCAAGTGCTAAGAGAACATCGGCTCTATGCTAAATTTAGTAAATGTGAATTCTTCCAGAAGGAAATACATTACTCAGGCCATGTTCTCTCCGAAGGAGTAGCGGTAGACCCTGACAAAATCAGGTCTATTATGGAATGGCCTACCCCAAAGGATGTTTCAGACATAAGATCCTTTATGGGATTAGCAGGATACTATAAGAGATTTATAAAAGGATTCTCCAAGATTGGTTGTCCAATCACTGCCCTCCATAAGAAAGGGACAAAATTCTTGTGGACATAGAAATGCGAAGAAAGATTTCAAATCCTGAAACATCTACTGACCCATGCACCCGTGATGAAGATCCCCGATCCAGAAGCTGATTTCCTCGTGTGCACAGATGCTTGTAAGGAAGGAATCAGAGGAGTCCTTATGCAATAAGGAAGCATGATCTGCTATGAATCCCAAAAATTGAACGAGCATGAAGTCAACTATGTGACCCATGATCTAGAACTGGCTGCCATAGTGCATGCCTTGAAAATGTGGAGGCATTACCTACTGGGAAGAAAATTTGTACTTATGACAGATCACTGTGGATTGCAATACATGTTTGATCAACCAAAGCTCAATGCTAGACAAGCTAGGTGGATGGCCCTCCTTAGCGAGTTTGATTTCGAGATCAAACACATTAAAGGTAAGGAAAATAGGGTGGCCGATGCCCTTAGCAGAAGTATGAACACAATTCACCTGGCAGCGGTGAGCACCTATGAGACAGATGTCAAAGAAAGAGTCAGAAATGTACAAAGGACAGATCCATTTGTTCAGACCGTGACCATGTACCTACATCAAGAACCCACCAGAGTCAAATATGAAGGCTACCAGATGACCGAAGGAGGTCTGCTCACCTACAGAAACAGATTTTATATTCCAGATTGTGATGACTTGAAGAGGTTCATACTGGATGAACTACATAAAACACCCTATTCTGGTCATCCAGGATACCAAAAAAATATCACTGCCACTAGGAAACAATTTTATTGGCCTGGATTGAAGAAAGACATAGCCGAGTACCTAGCCAAATGCATAGAGTGCCAACAGGTTAAAGTAGAACATCGACACCCAACAGGATTATTACAACCTTTACCATTCCTAGAGTGGAAATGGGAATCCATCTCCATGGATTTCATCACTGGATTGCCAACCTCAACCAAACAAAATGACGCCATTATGGTGGTGGTGGATAAATTGAGCAAGTCTGCTCATTTCATCCCGACCACGGGAGACCATGTATATCTCAAAGTTAGATCCAGGAAGAGTTCCCTGAAAATGGGAGCTTGTGCCAAGTTGGCACCTCGGTATTGTGGACCCTTTGAGGTTCTAGATAGAGTGGGACCTGTAGCCTATCGGTTAGCACTTCCTCCCATAGTCAAAGCACATAATGTTTTCCATGTTTCATTATTGAAGAAATATGTACATGATGCTAATCATATAATTGATTGGTCTCTGATTCAGGTGGAACCGGAGGGAGAATTTCTACCAGAACCCCAATGCATACTGGACAAAAAGGAAACCCTGCTCCGAAACCGAACCCTTGCACAGGTCAAGGTGCAGTGGAAACATTTTGGCCCAGATGAGGCTACGTGGCAAATGGAGGATGCCATGAAACATGCATATCCAATTTTGTTTACATCTGTACATGCAGGTCATGTTGATAGATAGAACATTGAGGACGATGTTCCTTTAAGGGGGAGGGAATTGTAACACCCTGTTTCCCCCAGTCTGTAAAAATAACTATACTGGCCAAGTATTGTGGCAAACTCAAAATGTGAATGTGTGATGTAAATAAACCTTGTGAAAAAGGTTGATGAATGCGAATAATATTATGAATATATATATTGCAGGACTGCTGAGAGGGGAATATGCTGAAAAAGAGACCACGATGGTTGGATAAAGGTGGTGGAAGGCACCTGGAATGGTGGCGTTAAATTCCACCGAAAACCAATACCGTATTTGGTCTTCACTGGCTCGGAGAACCAAGAGCGGCTCGCTGGCCCGAAATTAATTACTCACAGGTTGGTAGGTGAATGGCTCCTCATGTGTAATGAGGGATGGGGGTAAACCACCCATCTGTGGACCGTCCTGACACCTGACCACCGCGAGGGGGATCGTGCCACACACAACCTTGCCGGAAAGGAAAAAGGCAGGAGGTGTGGGCGATCAGGGGGGAGACGCGAGGGAAAGAAGAAGAACTCTAGAGATATGCAGAGTGAGTGATAGTGGAGAAGGGGGAGAGTAACCCTCGTTCTTGGTCACTAGCAAACCAAGACATAGTCTCGCAGCATCGTGGTCTCATCTCGAGGGTGGCTAGTGGTAAATCCATTGGGAGTCGTTGAGCCTACGGTTGGGTGGAAACGAGCACCCCTCTTAGCAGTTGCACTCATTTCTGGTGTTATTTCTGATAAGTGTTTTACATCTTGCACCATGAAAATTCATATGCTGACATATATGCTCATAGTCTGTGCAGTTTTATAAATGGTCTGAGTATAAGACTGCTTGTGTAGTGTTTTGATTCTGAAATGGTGGTTGCATGCTTATAATGGAAGGGCCATGTATGGCTTATGTCTATAAATAGATTTATATGTATATATGCACATTGAATCAATTCATAATTTAAGCCGTTTCTTGAGAAACCTATACCCTTATCCATCTTGAGTGATACTCTGGATAAATCTCCCCATAGAGACACCCTTTTTGAGAAGCTCAGAAGAGGTAGCACTTTGTGCGCAAAGACTCTGCAGAGGCGCAGAATCCCTTGAGGATTTGAAGAATAAGTATTGATCAAGGAATGAAACCCTGTCGAGAGATCTGTGGCCATTCGCGACCATTAGATCGAAGGAATAAACAAGGGCGTTAAATGCCTTAACCCTTTTCCCTTTATCTTCGCATGTAGCAAAGAAATTGGGATCGTAGATCCCCAAGGTCTGTGAAAGAATCTGGACTGTGAATTCGTGTCTAGGCAGCTTAGGAATGACGCAATGGAGAGACAAGTTTGAGCCATCAGATCTTGGTCTAAACAGCCAATAGCCGTTGGATCTATCGAAAATTACACAAGGTTTAAACCTCACGCGAAGAGTAGCAAAGCGAGAGTTCCGAGAAGGAGATTGTATCGGGATATCGGCGTTCGGGAGCTCGGGAATCCAGAGGACGAGAGTCTGAGCACTCGACCTCAGAAATAGCGACAAGGCAAAATAGATCTGAGCTTCCCATTTGCAGAAGGACACGTGTCGCAAGATCCTCCCTATCGGGGATTCGAACATCGGGAGTCAGAAGAGGAAGTCTCTTGACCTCACGAATGGCGAAGTCGCAAGAGGATCCTGGACCGTAGATCCCAGGGACCCATCGGAGACCTATAAGCTGTTGATCTAATCCTTTACTTAGGCAAAAGAGTGAACTCGACTACATCCCAAAAGTCCAGAAGACATCGGGATCGTCCATGTTGGAGGACAGGTGGCGGAGATCTGTCCATTTCTCATATCAGGGATTCGTAAGTTTGAAGGTGGGAGACCTGACTCTTGGAGTCACAAAGTCCCGAGTCGCGAGATTGCAATGTGATCTGGGCCGTAAATCAAAGAGGACAGATGATGGAGATCTGTCCATTTCGCATATCGTGGATTCATAAGTTTAAAGGTGGAAGACCTAACTCTTGGAGTCATGAAGTCCCGAGTCCCGAGATTTCGATATGATCCGGGTTGTTGATCAAAGAGGAAGGACAGTTGTGGGATCTGGCATCTCGATACATCATGTATCGGGGGTTCGTGAGTTCGGAGGTTGAAAGGAATCGTTTACGACCTCCCAAGTAGCGAAGTGCCGAGAGCTGAGCACGAGAGAACACGTGGCCGAATTTCCTGGTCAGGCCCGCGTGATTGACGGGTGGACATGAGTCACTTGGAGAAGGGAATCAACATTCCATTGACTTCTCGCGTCTCGGGGATTTGCAGGATAAGAGCCTGAGAGCTCAACCCTTGGACTTGCGAAGTCCCGAGTAGCGAGAACACGAGAAGGATAAATCATATCGCTTCTCGGGGGTTCATGAAGGAGAGGTACCAAGATTTGACGCTACAACTAGCGAAGTGGCGAGTTGAGAGAAATGTCAAAGAGAAGTCCCGAAGGAATCTGGACCGTCCATCAAGGGAGACGTGTGGTGAGCGGTCAAAGCTTAGGGAAAGTTTCGAAATCTTGTGGACCGTTGGATCCACACTATCAAGGGTCGTTCATCTCCTTTGGAGGGAAACTTGGGAGACTTCGTGGATTTTGAGGATTTGAATGGGAAAGGAAGAAGTCATGCATCGCAATTTCCCGAATCGCGAAGGGCTGGTAAGGTCCTTGCCGATTTAAGCGCGGGGTCAAAGAATGTGGTCACGAGGACAAGACCCAAA
Organism: Picea engelmannii; assembly: GCA_009831015.1. NCBI lineage: Eukaryota > Viridiplantae > Streptophyta > Pinopsida > Pinales > Pinaceae > Picea > Picea engelmannii. Next base: position 149,616 of record ML811834.1, on the reverse strand, counting down.
CAGGAATCTTGTACTCGCTAGCCCTTTCGGGTTCGACATTTCGCTGTGTCGGGGTTTGCAGAGTCGAAAGACTCGACACTCTGGTAGTGCTGAGCCATGAAGAGTGAAAGGACGCCATATTTGTTTGGCCTGTGGTCCTAACCCATGATCACAGGGAGGTGAATAGGGAAGAACTAGCCTGTGTTAGGCCCCCGTAGGACTTCAGGGATTCTGTCCCTTGAGGAAAAGCAAAAAATTTATTATGCTGTAGTGGGTGTGTGACATGGAATGGAGTAGATTCTTCTGATTGAATGCGAAATCCCTTCCCTCAAGTTGGAAATTGAGTTCCTACCTGACACATCCGATCTTGAAGAACATCTCATACACCTAGAGAATCTCGATGAGGAGTGTTGAGAGGCCTCTATAGATATCAAAGAGAATAAATGATGTGTTAAGGTTCAGTATGATAGGTCTATCTGTCCTTAATAATATGCTGAGGATGACTTGGTTCTCTTGTATGACCAAGCCAAAGAACCGTTGGGGGCAGGCAAGTTCAAAACCATGTGGCACAGTTCTTATATCATGCAATGTGTCTCATAGGAAGGAGCCTATGAATTAGAAGTTTATGAAGGGAATATGTTGGATGAGCCTAGAAATGGGCTCTACCTTAAAAGGTATTACGCTTAAGCCCTAAAAGATTGGGCGTGACCTTTTGTATAATACTCTATATACATCTTTTCCTTTGTGTCATTGACTTGCTTATCAAGTTTTTCCCTTGGTTGGAAGATGTCAATGGAATCTTCAGTTTACTTAGGATTAAGGAATGGTGCCAGTTGTAATACGAAGAACATGGCTTGCGTCGCTTGGTTCATTTACTTACTTGAGGGCCAATTGATGTCATCAGGTGGCGTTCATCTAGATCCATCAATGAATAATGTGTTTGAGTATAGCGCCATTATAGAGTTATTATGCAACACCATTTCACATGGTGTTCTATCTTTATAGGTTCACCTGGACTCCCAGTTAGTCCTATGTCAGTTAAACTATAGTTACCGTGTGTGAGACCCTACTCTACTCTGACGATTCCTACAGGTATGAGTTTTGGAACGATAATTTGATTTTCCTACTTATAATCACATACCTAGAAGTTCTAATCATGTATCTGATACATATGCTAATTTTATTTTAGATTGGCATTTGTCACATAACTAAGAAAAGAAAACACATTCATGCATGTACACATTGTATCATATATATAAGTAAAGTTGAATACCAATTTTCTTTTTTATATATCATCCTTTCAAAAAATATGGTGTCATAGTACAAAATGGCGCTCACACCCTCAAAATACATATATGGTCAGTATATAATATGACCATGGCATCTACGCCTGTGGTGTTGGATGCGTATCATGATAGCACACTATGAACTTTGCGAGACGTCGGAAGAGTCACACCCATGCACGGGGTACACCCACCACCTACCGCTGCATCACCTCTGGCAAATCCTCCACTTGAGCCATAGAAATCCTTTACGACAATCGAGAGAGGTTCCCCTACACATTTTGCAGCACTCTCCCTGCATCTCCTCTCGTGTGCTCATCTCCTCGACCCCTCCTCTTATGTCATGGAAATTCGTCTAGCCATCGTGGACCTACATCTGCGTAAGAAAGAAATTGTTAATACTTGATACCATAAATATTTGCGTTTTTTTATTTGTATTGAAAAACAAAAAAAATGAATTATATAAAAACATTTCTTACCAATATCACCATAGGAGAAACCTGGTGGAAAAGGAATGTTCAGATCCCCTCTGTAGTCAATCCCACCATAAGGGTAGTCTTCAATGGCTATGACCTGTCGGCGCCACCAGAAAAAAAACTCATCATTGTAGGGGGTTGGCACCCTACCACCTCCCAACCACCTCATCACGTCGGTCCATCATGACATATATGGATCATGATGTCCATGTGGAGTAATCTCTACTCTAGGGCTCAAGCCTTGAACCCTCTCAAAGAAAAAACTATAAAGAATGGATACAAATCCGAAATTTCTCATTTTCCCTTATTTGCAACCCATCAACTAGCTCTTCATGTTAGCCAACAGTGAGGTACACCAGTCATAAATAGTGGGTCTTAAACACTCCAACGCATAGAACATGAGTGGCCTTTATTCCTGATGCAAAGGACGACCCCAAAATCTATATCAGTATAAACATTATAATATTTAAGCTCGGGTTATCTATCACCTTGATTGGGAGTTGGCTCCCTACTTTATCTGTGTCTGCAACACAATGGGTGGTAATGTACTCCTCCATAGTCATACCATCCCCAGACCCTCGAGCCTTGATATTCACTACCTCACCTCGACGAGACAATCCTGTGATGAAGTATATATCATCCACTTCAATCCTCACTGGTTTCCCATCAAGGTTGAAGGACTCTATCTCCGGATCCCAATAGTTTACTAGCAACTGGAGTAACCTCACTTGAGAGCCCTCATTCCCTTGAGAGCTAAAAATTTATAAAGGCCACATATTTTTAAAGCTTGTTGGGCCCTTGCATCCCTTCCCACTGCTGCATCTATCTCTTCATGCTCCATC
>ML811834.1:120585-135369 GCA_009831015.1 Picea engelmannii | reverse complement strand
GCCAAACTGGTCAAAAAGTTCCAAACCTTCCAGCCACAAGTTCGTGACAGATTTCCACAAACTAAGCAGCGCGACTTCTCCAGCAAGACAAGCAGCTCACCAAGATGTAGATTCAACAAACGCTTTTCTCTCTCCCCTGGGAACTCAACGCAATGGAGACCATTGCTTCCTAAGGAGGGAGGATTGATCCAGGTGGATATCGGGGGCCACCCATCTTTTCCAAATGGCTTAAAACAGTTTTCTGGCCATTTTGGCAATTTATTATTTTTAGCAAGTTTTAACTTCCGGGGCCATTTTGAGGGCCTAAATAAATGTTTTTTGAGATCGAGGTTCTCAATGATAGTTGAAGGCATTATTGAGGCCCCAAAATGAATCTCCTCGACGATACCTTTCCAACGAGCTATCACACGCCTAAAACAGAGATCGTATGCAAAAGTTACGACCCCGGGAAGTTGAAGCACCAACTTACCCAAACGGGGCCCACATGACTTTTGGCGCTTCATCTCCTAGGGTTAGGTTTTTGGATGTCTAGGAATTTTTGGCATTCCCATCTATTGTAAAAGGGCCTTCCGAGCCTCATTGTAACCATCATCTTTCGAATGCGAGTAGCCGTCACATCTCTTCTCAGAGATAAGCTTCCACCATTCTAGCGAGTCTTTCACTCTCTATTTTTACAGTCTCTGTACATTTCTTTCATTAATAGAAATCGTGTATTACAGTATCGCTGTGTTTATGGTTGCATCTCTAATATATTTCTGTTATATTACTGGATATACGCGATACCTCTGTGCATTTCTAAAATAATCCGGATCACTGTGGCTGGAAGGTTTGGCCCTTTTTAAACAGTCTGGCTATTTTAGATGACTGTGTGCAGAAGGAATCTTTGTGCTTTGTTGCAACCTTGTCGACCTGCTTCTGTTGGATAGAAGGTGCTTGGGCCGAGGCTGTAGTGGTTGCAGTATTCGTTTGTCCCCTTTTTGGATAGATTGTGGAGAAGATGAATTTTGTAGTATGAGATACTACCTTGTGGCACTGTTTAGGTGGGGCAGTAGTTCGAACTATCTCTGGTATCCTGTAGAGATGACCCCCCAGAGTAATAATGACACTATGGGGTCGAGAATTGTAGATAGCATGGAGTTTCCACATATATGGCTGGCCCAAGAGAACATCACAGACATCCAGTGGGGCAACATCACATAATACCTCATCCTTGAAGGGTTGGATGTCGTATGGCAATTGACACTGCTAGCTAACAAGAAGATCTCGTCCTTGGCGAAGCCACCCGATGTTGTATGGTTGAGGGTGTGGTGTTGTCGACAATCCCAACTGTTTAATGACCTCTGCTGAGATGAGGTTCTTCTGGCTTCCACTATCAACAATAAAATGAAGCGGGGTCCCCTTCACCCACATCTGTGAATGAAAAAGGCGCTCCCCCTCTTCTGGATCTGTTGGTTCTTCTGGTTGAATTGTTGCGGTCGCGACAATAGCAGTGGGGTCTGCGTCGATGATCTGTCTTTTACCAGTGTTTTCAAAATCAGATTCTGAATCAATGTTCGACTCCTTGTCTTTGATCTCGACCACCAATGACTGTTTTGAGCGACATTCATCGGTGTTGTGCCAGGGGATTTTGTGGAAATTGCACCATTTTCTGGTGTCCTTCTTTGTCTTCCCATGACCCTTCTTTTCCTGTGGCTTGGACTGGTTTTCGGGAGACTGTTTGTTAGGGATATCTTTGTCATACTTTGGTTGTTGCGGATTTGCAGACCCGAACTCCCATTTGTTTTGGTGCTTAAATTTCTGCTCGATTTTAACAGCATATCGATAGGCAGCACTGAGTGATGAGATGTCTAGAAAATCCATTTCATTTTGGATGTATCTGTGTAGAGCCCCACGGTATTTCAGAACTAAATGTCGTTTAGAGTCTTTGATACCCAGCTTGGTGCACAAGGTATGGAAGAAATTGGTGAACTCCGGAACTGATTGGCCCTTCTCTTGCCGCAGTGTGGTCCATCTCATGTATTGGTCCTCATAGTTTCCAACAGGGTAGTACTGTTCCTTTACCGCATCCACAAAAAAATCCCAAGTGGGCTCGGCCCCATATATTCCAGAATCCTCTGTGGAACTCTGCGACCAATAAGTTTCCCACCAATGTTTGACATGGGGGAGAGCCTTAAGGAGTGCGAAGGTGATCTTTTCCTTGTCAGAAAAATTATAAACAGAGAAATACCCTTCTAGCATATTTAACCATTTATCTAGGGCATCTGCATCTATTTGACCTTCAAATACGGGAATATCAAAATTAACTTGTACCTTGAAAGGCTAGGTGCCTCCACAGTGGCTGCTTGATGAAGATGTGCCTGATGCTATCGGTAGGTGTTGAAGGATGTGGAAAAAATTCTCCATCATTTCGTCCCTCTGTCGCGTGAGAGCTTGCTCAAGCAACAGACTGATAGGATCGTCTGCTCCGTCGATTTTCTTTTCCTCCGCCATTGAGGGTTTCTTGGGTGTGAGAGAGCGATTTTCCTCAAGAGAGACAAGCTCGAGACCCAACTTGTTATACTCGGACCTCGTCGGGGACATGCACTGAAAAACGATCAAGAGCAGCCTGCTCTGATACCATTGATCCGGATTATTTTCGGCACGAAATGAGAGCGGAGATATACACATGAATATTTAGAGATATTGTAAGAGAGACAACAATATAACAGAGATATAGCGAAAATAACAAGAGTCACAGATATACAGTAATACACGATTTCTATTAATGAAATAAATGTACAGAGACCGTAAAATACAGAGTGAAAGACTCGCTAGAATTGTGGTAGATTATCTCTGAGAAGAGATGTGACCGCTACTCGCATCCGTGAGAAGATGATTACAATGAGTCTTTGAAGGCCCTTTTACAATAAACGGGAATGCCAAAAGTCTTAGACATCCAAAAACCTAACCCTGGGAGATGAAGCGCCAAAAGTCATGTGGGCCCCGTTTGGGTAAGTTGGTACATCAACTTCCCGTGGTCGTAACTTTTGCATACAATCTCCGTTTTAGGCATATGATAGCCCATTGGAAAGATCTATCCGAGGACTACAACATTTGTGACAAAATTTTGCAAAATTTCATCATACCCCAAAAAACGTCGTTTAGGGCCTCAAAACGGCTCCAGAAGTTCAGAACCAGAAAAACTGCTAAAAATAGTAAACTGCCAAAATTGCCAGAAAGCCGTTTTGAGCTATTTGGAAAAGGTGAGTGGCCACCGATATCCACCTGGATCAATCCTCCCTCCTTAGGAAGCAATGGTCTCCATTGCGTTGAGTTCCCGGGCGAGAGGGAAAAGCATTTGTTGAATCTGCATCTTGGTGAGCTGCTTGTCTTGCTAGAGACGTCGCGCTGCTTAGTTTGTTGAAGGTCATCACGAACATGTGGCTGGAAGGTTTGGACCTTTTTAAATAGTCTGGCTATTTTAGATGACTGTGTGCAGAAGGAATCTTTGTGCTTTGCTGCAACCTTGTCGACCTGCTTCTGGTGGATAGAAGGTGCTTGGGCCGAGGCTGTAGTGGTTGCAGTATCCGTTTGTCCCCTTTTTGGACAGATTGTAGAGAAGATGAATTTTGTAGTATGAGATACTACCTTGTGGCACTGTTTAGGTGGGGCAGTAGTTGGAACTATCTCTAGTATCCTGTAGAGATGAACCCCCAGAGTAATAATGAACTACGGGGTTGAGACTCATAGATAGCATGACGTTTTCATATATATGGTTGGCCCAAGAGAACATCACAGACATCCAGTGGGGCAACATCAAATAATACCTCATCCTTGAAGGGTTGGATGCTGTATGACAATCGACACTGCTGGCTAACGCGAAGATCTCGTCCTTGGCGAAGCCACCCGATGCTGTATGGTTGCGAGTGTGGTGTTGTCGACAATCCCAACTGTTTAATGACCTCTGCTGAGATGAGGTTCTTCTGGCTTTCGCTATCAACAATAAAATGTAGTGGGGTCCCCTTCACCCACATTTGCGAATGAAAAAGACGCTCCCCCTCTTCTGGATCTGTTGGTTCTTCTGGTTGAATTGCTACGGTCGCGACAATAGTAGTGGGGTCAGCGCCAATGATCTATCTTTTACCAGTATTTTCAGAATCAGATTCAGAATCAGGGTTTGGCTCCTTGTCATTGACCTCGGCCACCAATGGTTGTTTTGAGCGACATTCGTCAGTGTTGTGCCAGGGGCTTTTGTGGAAATCGCACCATTTCCAGTCTCCTTCTTTGTCTTCCCGTGACCCTTCTTTTCCTGTGGCTTGGACTGGTTTTCGGGAGACTGTTTGTTAGGGCTATCTTTGTCATACTTTGGTTGTTGCATATTTGTAGACTCGAACTCCCATTTGTTCTGGTGCTTAAATTTCTGCTCGATTTTAACAACATATCAATAGGTAGCACCGAGTGATGAGATGTCTAGAAAATCCATTTCAGTTTGGATGTATCTGTGTAGAGCCCCATGGTATTTCAGAACTAAATGTTGTTCATAGTCTTTGATACCCAGCTTGGTGCGCAAAGTATGGAAGCAATTGGTGAACTCCGGAACTGATTGGCCCTTCTCTTGCCGCAGTGTGGTCCATCTCATGTACTGGTCCTCATAGTTGCCAACAGAGTAGTACTGTTCCTTTACCGCATCCACAAAAACATCCCAAGTGGGCTCAGCCCCATATATTTTAGAATTCTCTATGGAACTCCGCTCCCAGTAAGTTTCCCACCAATGTTTGACATGGGGGAGAGCCTTAAGGAGTGCGAAGGTGATGTTTTCCTTGTCGGAAAAATTATGAACAGAGAAATAACATTCTAGTAGATTTAACCATTTATCTAGGGCATCTGCATCTATTTGACCTTCAAATACGGGAATATCAAAATTAACCTGTACCTTGAAAGGCAAGGTGCCTCCAAAGTGGCTGCTTGATGAAGATGCGTTTGATGCTATCGGTAGGCGTTGAAGGATGTGGGAAAAATTCTCCATCATTTCCTCCCTCTGTTGCGTGAGAGCTTGCTCAAGCAACAGACTGATAGGATCGTCTGCTCCGTCGATTTTATTTTCCTCCGCCATTGAGGGTTTCTTGGGTGTGCGAGAGCGATTGTCCTCAAGTGAGAAAAACTCGAGACCCAACTTGTTATACTCGGACCTCGTCGGGGACATGAACTGAAAAACGATCAAGAGCAGCCTACTCTGATACCACTGATCTAGATTATTTTCGACACGAAATGAGAGCGGAGATATACACATGAATATTTAGAGATATTGTAAGAGAGACAACAATATAACTGAGATATAGCGGAAATAACAAGAGTCACAGATATACAGTAATACAGGATTTCTATTAATGAAATAAATGTACAGAGACTGTAAAATACAGAGTGAAAGACTCGCTAGAATGGTGGTAGCTTATCTCTGAGAAGAGATGTGACTGCTACTCGCATCCATGAGAAGATGATTACAGTGATGCTCTGAAGGCCCTTTTACAATAAATGGGAATGCCAAAAGTTCTAGATATCCAAAAACCTAACCCTGGGAGATGAAGCGCCAAAAATCATGTGGGCCCCGTTTGGGTAAGTTGGTACATCAACTTCCCAGGGTCGTAACTTTTGCATACGATCTTCGTTTTAGGCGTATGATAGCCCATTGGAAAGAACTATCTGAGGACTACAACATTTGTGATTAAAATTTCATGATGAAAATATGCAAAATTTCATCATACCCCAAAAAACCTCGTTTAGGGCCTGAAAACGGCTCCAGAAGTTCAGAACCCGAAAAACTGCTAAAAATAGTCAACTGTCAAAATTGCCAGAATGTCCTTTTGAGCCATTTTGAAAAGGTGGGTGGGAACCGATATCCACCTGGATAAATCCTCCCTCCTTAGGAAGCAATGGTCTCCATTGTGTTGAGTTCCCGGGGGAGAGGGAAAAGCATTTGTTGAATCTGCATCTTGGTGAGTTGATTGTCTTGCTCGAGACGTCGCACTGCTTAGTTTGTTGAAGGTCATCACGAACCTGTGGCTGGAAGGTTTGGACCTTTTTAACCAGTCTGGCTATTTTAGATGACTATGTGCAGAAGGAATCTTTTTGCTTTGCTGCAACCTTGTCGACCTGCTTCTGGTAGATAGAAGGTGCTTGGGCTGAGGTTGTAGTGGTTGCAGTATCCGTTTTTCCTCTTTTTGGACAGATTGTGGAGAAGATGAATTTTGTAGTATGAGATACTACCTCGTGGCACTGTTTAGGTGGGCCAGTAGTTGGAACTATCTCTGGTATCCTGTAGAGATGACCCCCCTAGAGTAATAATGACACTACGGGGTCGAGACTCGTAGATAGCATGGCGTTTCCACATATATGGTTGGCCCAAGAGAAAATCCTAGACATCCAGTGGGGCAACATCACATAATACCTCATCCTTGAAGGGTTGGATGCCGTATGACAATCGACACTGCTAGCTAACACGAGGATCTTGTCCTTGGCGAAGCCACCCGATGCTGTATGGTTGCGGGTGTGGTGTTGTCGACAATCCCAACTGTTTAATGACCTCTGCTTAGATGAGGTTCTTCTGGCTTCCGCTATCAAACATGAAATGCAGCGGGGTCCCCTTCACCCACATCTGTGAATGAAAAAGGCACTCCCCCTCTTCTAGATCTGTTGGTTCTTCTGGTTGAATTGCTGCGGTCGCAACAATAGCAGTGGGGTCTGCGTCGATGATCTGTCTTTTACCAGTATTTTCAGAATCAGATTCTGAATCAGGGTTCTACTCCTTGTCTTTGATCTCGGCCACCAATGACTATTTTGAGTGACATTCATCGCTGTTGTGCCAGGGGATTTTGTGGATATCACACCATTTTCCGGTGTCCTTCTTTGTCTTCCTATGACCCTTCTTTTTCTGTGGCTTGGACAGGTTTTCAGGAGACTGTTTATTAGGAATGTCTTTGTCATACTTTGGTTGTTGCGGATTTGCAGGCCCGAACTCCCATTTGTTCTAGTGCTTACATTTCTGCTCGATTTTAACAGCATATCGATAGGCAGCACCGAGTGATGAGATGTCTAGAAAATCCATTTCAGTTTGGATGTATCTGTGTAGAGCCCCACGGTATTTCAGAACCAAATGTCATTCAGAGTCTTTGATACCCATCTGGGTGCGCAAGGTATGGAAGCAATTGGTGAACTCTGTAACTGATTGGCCCTTCTCTTGCCGCAGTGTAGTCCATCTCATGTACTGGTCCTCATAGTTGCCAACAGTGTAGTACTGTTCCTTTACCGCATCCACAAAAAAATCCCAAGTGGGCTCAGCCCCATATATTCCATAATCCTCTGTGGAAATCCACTCCCAGTAAGTTTCCCACCAATGTTTAACATGGGGGAGAGCCTTAAGGAGTGTGAAGGTGATCTTTTCCTTGTCAGAAAAATTATGAACAGAGAAATAACCTTCTTGCAGATTTAACCATTTATCTAGGGCATCTGCATCTATTTGACCTTCAAATACGGGAATATCAAAATTAACCTGTACCTTGAAAGGTGAGGTGCCTCCAAAGTGGATGCTTGATGAAGATGCGCCTAATGCTATCAGTAGGCGTTGAAGGATGTGGGAAAAATTCTCCATCATTTCGTCCCTCTGTCGCGTGAAAGCTTGCTCAAGCAACAGACTGATAGGATCGTCTGCTCCGTCGATTTTCTTTTCCTCCGCCATTGAGGGTTTCTTGGGTGTGCAAGAGCGATTTTCCTCAAGAGAGACAAGCTCGAGACCCAAATTGTTATACTCGGACCTCGTCGGGGACATGCACTAAAAAATGATCAAGAGAAGCCTGCTCTGATACCACTAATCCGTATTATTTTCGGCACGAAATGAGAGCGGAGATATACACATGAATATTTAGAGATATTGCAAGAGAGAAAACAATATAACAGAGATATAGCGGAAATAACAAGAGTCACAGATATACAGTAATACACGATTTCTATTAATGAAATAAATGTATAGAGACTGTAAAATACAGAGTGAAAGACTCGCTAGAATGGTGGTAGTTTATCTCTGAGAAGAGATGTGACCGCTACTCGCATCCGTGAGAAGATGATTACAATGAGGCTCTGAAGGCCCTTTTACAATAAACGGGAATGCCAAAAGTCCCAGACATCCAAAAACCTAACCCTGGGATATGCAAGTGCCAAAAGTCATGTGGGCCCCGTTTGGGTAAGTTGGTACATCAACTTCCCGGGGTCGTAACTTTTCATACGATCTTCGTTTTAGGCGTATGATAGCCCATTGGAAAGATCTATTTGAGGAGTACAACATTTGTGAAAAAATTTCATTATACCCCAAAAAACGTCGTTTAGGGCCTCAAAACAGCTCCAGAAGTTCAGGACCCGAAATACTACTAAAAACAGTAAACTGCCAAAAACTCCAGAAAGCCGTTTTGAGCCATTTGGAAAAGGTGGGTGGCCACCGATATCCACCTAGATCAATCCTCCCTCCTTAGGAAGCAATGGTCTCCATTGCATTGAGTTCCCGGGGGAGATCCCCACGGTATTTCAGAACTAAATGTCATTCAGAGTCTTTGATACCCAGCTTGGTGCACAAGGTATGGAAGCAATTGGTGAACTCCGGAACTAATTGGCCCTTCTCTTTCTACAGTGTGGTCCATCTCATGTACTGGTCCTCATAGTTGCCAACAGGGTAGTATTTTTCCTTTACCGCATCCACAAAAAAATACCAAGTGGGCGCGACAACATATATTCCAGAATCCTCTATGGAACTCTGCTCCCAGTAAGTTTCCCACCAATGTTTGACATGAGGGAGAGCCTTAAGGAGTGCGAAGGTGATATTTTCCTTGTTGGAAAAATTATGAAAAGAGAAATAACCTTCTAGCAGATTTAACCATTTATCTAGGGCATCTGCATCTATTTGACCTTCAAATACGGGAATAACAAAATTAAACTGTACCTTGAAAGGCGAGGTGCCTCCAAAGTGGCTTCTTGATGAAGATGCACCTGATGCTATCGGTAGGCGTTGAAGGAAGTGGAAAAAATTCTTCATCATTTCGTCCCTCTGTCGCATGAGAGCTTGCTCAAGCAACAGACTGATACGATCGTCTGCTCCGTCGATTTTCTTTTCCTCCGCCATTGAGGGTTTCTTGGGTGTGCGAGAGCAATTGTCCTCAAGAGAGACAAGATCAAGACCCAACTTGTTATACTCGGACCTCGTCGGGGACATGCACTGAAAAACGATCAAGAGCAGACTGCTCTGATACCACTGATCCGATTTATTTTTGGCACGAAATGAGAGTGGAGATATACACATGAATACTTAGAGATATTGCAAGAGAGACAACAATATAACAGGGATATAGCGGAAATAACAAGAGTCACAGATATACAGTAATACATGATTTCTATTAATTAAATAAATGTACAAAGACTGTAAAATACAGAGTGAAAGACTCGCTAGAATGGTGGTATCTTATCTCTGAGAAGAGATGTGACCGCTACTCGCATCTATGAGAAGATGATTACGATGAGGCTCTGAAGGCCCTTTTACAATAAACAGGAATGCCAAAAGTCCTAGACATACAATAACCTAACCCTGGGAGATGAAGCGCCAAAAGTCATGTGGGCCATGTTTGGGTAAGTTGGTACATCAACTTCCCGGGGTCGTAACTTTTGCATACGATCTCCGTTTTAGGCGTATGGTAGCCCATTGGAAAGATCTATCCTAGGAATACAACATTTGTGACAAAATTTCATGATGAAATTTTGCAAAATTTCATCATACCACAAAGAACCTCGTTTAGCTCCTCAAAACGGCTCCAGAAACTCAGGACCCGAAAAACTACTAAAAATATTATACTGCCAAAATTGTCAGAAAGCCGTTTTGAGCCATTTGGAAATGGTGGGTGGCCACCGATATCCACCAGGATCAATCCTCCCTCCTTAAGAAGCAATGGTCTCCATTGCATTAAGTTTCCGGGGGAGAGGGAAAAGCATTTGCTAAATCTGCATCTTGGTGAGCTGCTTGTTTTGCTGGAGACGTTGCGTTGCTTAGTTTGTTGAAGGTCATCACAAACCTGTGGCTGGAAGGTTTGGACATTTTTAACCAGTCTGGCTATTTTAGATGATTGTGTGCAGAAGAAATCTTTGTGCTTTGCTGCAACCTTGTCGACCTGCTTCTGGTGCATAAAAGGTGCTTGGGCCAAGGCAGTAGTGGTTGCAGTATCCATTTGTCCCCTTTTTGGACAGATTGTGGAGAAGATGAATTTTGTAGTATGAGATACTACCTTGTGGCACTATTTAGGTGGAGCAGTAGTTGGAACTATCTCTGGTATCCTGTAGAGATGACCCCCCAGAGTAATAATGATACTACGGGGTCGAGACTCGTAGATAGCATGACATTTCCACATATATGGCTGGTCCAAGAGAACATCACAGATATCCATTGGGGCAACACCACATAATACCTCATCCTTGAAGGGCTGGATGCCATATGACAATCGACACTGCTGGCTAACACGAAGATCTTGTCCTTGGCGAAGCCACCCGATGCTATATGTTTGCGGGTGTGGTGTTGTCGACAATCCCAACTATTTAATGACCTCTGCTAAGATGAGGTTCTTCTAGCTTCCGCTATGAACAATAAAATGCAGCGGGGTCCCCTTCACCCACATCTGTGAATGAAAAAGGCGCTCCCCCTCTTCATGATCTGTTGGTTCTTCTGATTGAATTGCTGCGGTCGGACAATAGTAGTGGGGTCTACGTCGATGATCTATCTTTTACCAGTATTTTCAGAATCAGATTCTAAATCAGGGTTCAGCTCCTTGTCGTTGATATCGGCCACCAATGATTGTTTTGAGCGACATTCGTCGGTGTTGTGCCAGGGGCTTTTGTGGAAATCATACCATTTTCCGGTGTCCTTTTTTGTCTTCCGGTGACTCTTATTTTCCTGTGGCTTGGACTGGTTTTCGGGAGACTGTTTGTTAGGGCTGTCTTTTTCATACTTTGGTTGTTGTGGATTTGCAGACCCGAACTTCCGTTTGGTCTAGTGCTTAAATTTCTGCTCGATTTTAACAGCATATCGATAGGCGGCACCGAGTGATGAAATGTCTAGAAAATCCATTTCAGTTTGGATGTATCTGTGTAGAGCCCCACGGTATTTCAGAACTAAATGTCGTTTTGAGTCTTTGATACCCAGCTTGGTGCGCAAGGTATGGAAGAAATTGGTGAACTCTGGAACTGCTTGGCCCTTCTCTTGCCGCAGTGTGGTCCATCTCATGTACCGGTCCTCATAGTTGCCAACAGGGTAGTACTGTTCCTTTACCACATCCACAAAAAAATGCCAAATGGGCTCAGCCCCATATATTCCAGAATCCTCTATGGAACTCTGCTCCGAGTAAGTTTCTCACCAATGTTTGACATGGGGGAGAGCCTTAAGGAGTCCGAAGGTGATATTTTCCTTGTTGGAAAAATTATGAACAAAGAAATAACCTTCTAGCAGATTTAACCATTTATCTAGGGCATCTGCATCTATTTGACCTTCAAATACAGGAATATCAAAATTAACCTATACCTTGAAATGCGAGGTGCCTCCAAAGTGGCAACTTGATGAAGATGCACCTGATGCTATCGGTAGGCGTTGAAGGATGTGGGAAAAATTCTCCATCATTTCGTCCCTCTGTCGAGTGAGAGCTTGCTCAAGCAACAGACTGATAGGATCGTCTGCTCCATTGATTTTCTTTTCCTCCGCCATTGAGGGTTTCTTGGGTGTGTAAGAGTGCTTGTCCTCAAGAGAGACAAGCTCGAGACCCAACTTGTTATACTCGGACCTCGTCGGGGACATGCACTGAAAAATGATCAAGAGCAGCCTGCTCTGATAATAATAATGACACTACGGGGTCGAGACTCGTAGATAGCATGGCGTTTCCACATATATGGTAGGCCCAAGAGAACATCACAGATATCCAATGGGGAAACATCACATAATAACTCATCCCTGAAGGGTTAGATGCCGTATGACAATCGACACTGCTGGCTAACACGAAGATCTCGTCTTTGGCGAAGCCACCCGATGATGTATGGTTGCGGGTGTGGTGTTGTCGACAATCCCAACTGTTTAATGACCTCTGCTGAGATGAGGTTCTTCTGGCTTCCGCTATAACCAATAAAATGCCGTGGGGTCCCCTTCACCCACATCTTTGAATGAAAAAGACGCTCCCCCTCTTCTAGATCTGTTGGTTCTTCTTGTTTTATTGTTGCGGTCGCGACAATAGCAGTGGGGTCTGCATCGATGATCAGATTTTTAGAATCAGATTATGAATCAGGGTTTGGCTCCTTGTCTTCGATCTCGGCCACCAATGACTGTTTTGAGCGACATTCGTCAGTGTTGTGCCAGGGGCTTTTGTGGAAATCGCACCATTTTCTGTTGTCCTTCTTTGTCTTCCCGTGACCCTTCATTTCCTGTGGCTTGGACTAGTTTTCGGGAGACTGTTTGTTAGGGCTGTCTTTGTCATACTTTGGTTGTTGTGGATTTGCATACACGAACTCCCATTTGTTTTGGTGCTTAAATTTCTTTTCATTTTTAACAACATATCGATAGGCAGCATCGAGTGATGAGATGTCTAGAAAATCCATTTCAGTTTGGATGTATCTGTGTAGAGCCCCACGGTATTTCAGAACTAAATGTCGTTCAGAGTCTTTGATACCCAACTTGGTGCACAAGGTATGGAAGCAATTGGTGAACTCCGGAACTAATTGGCCCTTCTCTTGCCGCAGTGTGGTCCATCTCATGTACTGGTCCTCATAGTTTCCAACAGGGTACTATTGTTCATTTACCGCATCCACAAAAAAATCCCAAGTGGGCTCGGCCCCATATATTCCAGAATCCTCTGTAGAACTCTGCTCCCAGTAAGTTTCCCACCAATTTTTGACATGGGGGAGAGCCTTAAGGAGTGCGAAGGTGATCTTTTCCTTGTCGAAAAAATTATGAACAGAGAAATAACTTTCTAGCAGATTTAACCATTTATCTAGGGCATCTGCATCTATTTGACCTTCAAATACGGGAATGTCAAAATTAACCTGTACCTTGAAAGGCGAGGTGCCTCCAAAGTGGCTGCTTGATGAAGATGCGCTTGATGCTATCGGTAGGCATTGAAGGATGTGGGAAAAATTCTCCATCATTTCGTCCCTCTGTCGCGTGAGAGCTTGCTCAAGCAACAGACTGATAGGATCATCTTCTCCATCGATTTTCTTTTCCTCCGCCATTGAGGGTTTCTTGGGTGTGCGAGAGGGATTGTCCTCAAGAGAGACAAGCTCGAGACCCAACTTGTTATACTCGGACCTCGTCGGGGACATGCACTGAAAAACGATCAAGAGCAGCCTGCTCTGATACCACTGATCCGGATTATTTTCGGCACGAAATGAGAGCGGAGATATAAACATGAATATTTAGAGATATTGCAAGAGAGACAATAATATAACAGAGATATAGCGGAAATAACAAGAGTCCTAGATATATAGTAATACACGATTTCTATTAATGAAATAAATGTACAGAGACTGTAAAATACAGAGTGAAAGACTCGCTAGAATGGTGGTAGCTTATATCTGAGAAGAGATGTGACCGCTACTCGCATCCGTGAGAAGATGATTACAATGAGGCTCTGAAGGCCCTTTTACAATAAACGGGAATGTCAAAATTCCTAGACATCCAAAAACCTAACCCTGGGAGATGATGCGCCAAAAGTGATGTGGGCCCCGTTTGGGTAAGTTGGTACATCAACTTCCCGTGGTCGTAACTTTTGCATACGATCTCCGTTTTAGGCGTATGATAGCCCATTGGAAAGATCTATCCGAGGAATACATCATTTGTAGAAAAATATTATTAAAAAAAGTCGTTTAGGGTCTCAAAACGGCTCTAGAATTTTAGGACCCGAAAAACTGCTAAAAATAGTAAACTGCCAAAATTACCAGAAAGCTGTTTTGAGCCATTTGGAAAAGGTGGGTGGCCACCGATATCCACCTAGATCAATCCTCCCTCCTTAGGAAGCAATGGTGTCCATTGCGTTGAGTTACCGAGGGAGAGGGAAAAACATTTGTTGAATCTGCATCTTGGTGAGCTGCTTGTCTTGCTGGAGACGTCGCGCTGCTTAGTTTGTTGAAGGTCACCACGAACCTGTGGCTGGATGGTTTGGACCTTTTTAACCAGTCTGGCTATTTTAGATGACTGTGTGCAGAAGGAATCTTTGTTCTTTGCTGCAACCTTGTTGACCTGCTTCTGGTGGATAGAAGGTGCTTGGGCCGAGGCTGTAGTGGTTGCAGTATCCGTTTGTCCCCTTTTTGGACAGATTGTGGAGAAGATGAATTTTGTAATATGAGATACTACCTTGTGGCACTGTTTAGGTGGGGCAGTAGTTGGAACTATCTCTGGTATCCTTTAGAGATGACCCTCTAGAGTAATAATGACACCACGGGGCCGAGACTCGTAGATAGCATGGCATTTCCACATATATGGCTGGCCCAAGAGAACATCACAGACATCCAGTGGGGAAACATCACATAATACCTCATCCTTGAAAGGTTGGATGCCGTATGATAATCGACACTGCTGGCTAACACGAAGATCTCATCCTTGGCAAAGCCACCCGATGTTGTATGGTTGCGGGTGTGGTGTTGTCGACAATCCCAACTGTTTAATGACCTCTGCTGAGATGAGGTTCTTCTGGCTTCCGCTATCAACAATAAAATGCAGCGGGGTCCCCTTCACCCACATCTGTGAAT
>ML811834.1:94220-106651 GCA_009831015.1 Picea engelmannii | reverse complement strand
TGAACAGAGAAATAACCTTCTAGCAGATTTAACCATTTATCTAGGGCATCTGCATCTATTTGACCTTCAAATATGGGAATATAAAAATTAACCTGTACCTTGAAAGGCGAGGTGCCTCCAAAGTGGCTGCTTGATGAAGATGCACCTGATGGTATCGGTAGGCGTTGAAGAATGTGGGAAAAATTCTCCATCATTTCATCCCTCTGTTGCGTGAGAGCTTACTCAAGTAACAGACTGATAGGATCGTCTGCTCCGTCGATTTTCTTTTCCTCCGCCATTGAGGGTTTCTTGGGTGTGCGAGAGCGATTGTCCTCAAGAGAGACAAGCTCGAGACCCAATTTTTTATACTCGAACCTCTTCGGGGACATGCACTGAAAAACGATCAAGAGCAGCCTGCTCTGATACCACTGATCCGGATTATTTTCGGCACGAAATGAGAGCGGAGATATACACATGAATATTTAGAGATATTGCAACAGAGACAACAATATAACAGAGATATAGCGGAAATAACAAGAGTCACAGATATACAGTAATACACGATTTCTATTAATGAAATAAATGTACAGTGACTGTAAAATACAGAGTGAAAGACTCGCTAGAATGGTGGTAGCTTATCTCTGAGAAGAGATGTGACCGCTACTCGCATCCATGAGAAGATGATTACAATGAGGCTCTGAAGGCCCTTTTACAATAAACGGGAATGAAAAAAGTCCTAGACATCCAAAAACCTAACCCTAGGAGATGAAGCTCCAAAAGTCATGTGGGCCCCATTTGGGTAAGTTGGTACATCAACTTTCCGTGGTCGTAACATTTGCATACGATCTCCGTTTTAGGTGTATGATAGGCCATTGGAAATATCTATCTGAGGACTACAACAATTGTGTCAAAATTTCACGATGAAATTTTGTAAAATTTCATCATACTCCAAAAAATGTCGTTTAATGCCTCAAAACGGCTCTAGAAGTTCAGGACTCGAAAAACTGCTAAAAATAGTAATCTGCCAAAATTGCCAGAAAGCTGTTTTGAGCCATTTGAAAAAGGTTGGTGGCCACCGATATCCATTTGGATCAATCCTCCCTCCATAGGAAGCAATGGTCTCCATTCCGTTGAGTTCCCGGGAGAGAGGGAAAAGCATTTGTTGAATCTGCATCTTGGTGAGTTGCTTGTCCTTCTGGAGACGTCGCGCTGCTTAGTTTGTTGAAGGTCATCACGAACCTATGGCTGGAAGGTTTGGACCTTTTTAACCAGTCTGGCTATTTTAGATGACTGTGTGCAGAAGGAATCTTTGTGCTTTGTTGCAACCTTGTCGACCTGCTTCTGGTGGATGGAAGGTGCTTGGGCCGAGGCTGTAGTGGTTGCAGTATCCGTTTGTCCCCTTTTTGGACAGATTGTGGAGAAGATGAATTTTGTAGTATGAGATACTATCTTGTGGCACTGTTTAGGTGGGGCAGTAGTTGGAACTATCTCTGGTATCCTGTAGAGATGACCCCCAAGAGTAATAATGACACTACGGGGTCGAGACTCGTACATAGCATGGCATTTCCACATATATGGCTGGCCCAAGAGAACATCACAGACATCCAGTGGGGCAACATCACATAATACCTCATCCTTGAAGGGTTGGATGTCATATGGCAATCCAACAAGAAGATCTCGTCCTTGGCGAAGCCACCCGATGTTGTATGGTTGAGGGTGTGGTGTTGTCGACAATCCCAACTGTTTAATGACCTCTGCTGAGATGAGGTTCTTCTGGCTTCCGCTATCAACAATAAAATGAAGCGGGGTCCCCTTCACCCACATATGTGAATGAAAAAGGTGCTCCCCCTCTTCTGGATCTGTTGGTTCTTCTGGTTGAATTGCTGCGGTCGCGACAATAGCAGTGGGGTCTGCGTCGATGATCTGTCTTTTACCAGTATTTTCAGAATCAGATTCTGAATGAGGGTTCGTCTCCTTGTCTTTGATCTCAGCGACCAATGACTGTTTTGAGCGACATACGTCAGTGTTGTGCCAGGGGCGTTTGTGGAAATCGCACAATTTTTCGGTGTCCTTCTTTGTCTTCCCATGACCCTTCTTTTCCTGTGGCTTGGACTGGTTTTCGGAAGACTATTTGTTAGGGTTGTCTTTGTCATACTTTGGTTGTTGCGGATTTGCAGACCCGAACTCCCGTTTGTTCTGGTGCTTAAATTTCTGCTCGATTTTAACAGCATATCGATAGGGAACACCGAGTGATGAGATGTCTAGAAAATCCATTTCAGTTTGGATGTATCTGTGTAGTGCCCCACGGTATTTCAGAACTAAATGCCGTTCAGAGTCTTTGATACCCAGCTTGGTGCACAAGGTATGGAAGCAATTGGTGAACTCCGAAACTGATTGGCCCTTCTCTTGCTGCAGTGTGGTCCATCTCATGTATTGGTTCTCATAGTTGCCAATAGGGTAGTACTGTTCCTTTACCGCATCCACAAAAAAATCCCAAGTGGGCTCGGCCCTATATATTCCAGAATCCTCGGTGGAAATCTACTCCCAGTAAGTTTCTCACCAATGTTTGATATGGGGGAGAGCCTTAATGAGTGCGAAGGTGATCTTTTCCTTGTCAGAAAAATTATGAACAGAGAAATAACCTTCTAGCAGATTTAACCATTTATCTAGGGCATCTGCATCTATTTGACCTTCAAATACAGAAATATCAAAATTAACCTGTAGCTTGAGAGGCGAGGTGCCTCCAAAGTGGTTGCTTGATGAATATGCGTCTGATGCTATCGGTAGGCGTTGAAGGATGTGGGAAAAATTCTCCATCATTTCTTCCCTCTGTCGTGTGAGAGCTTGCTCAAGCAACAGACAGATAGGATCGTCTTCTCCGTCGATTTTCTTTTCCTCCGCCATTGAGGGTTTCTTGGGTGTGCGAGAGCGATTGTCCTCAAGAGAGACAAGCTCGAGACCCAACTTGTTATACTCAGACCTCGTCGGGGACATGCACTGAAAAAGGATCAAGAGCAGCCTGCTCTGATACCACTGATCCAGATTATTTTCGGCACGAAATGAGAGAGGAGATATACACATGAATATTTAGAGATATTGCAAGAGAGACAACAATATAACAGAGATATAGTGGAAATAACAAGAGTCACAGATATACAGTAATACACGATTTCTATTAATGAAATAAATGTACAGAGACTGTAAAATACAGAGTGAAAGACTCGCTGGAATGGTGGTAGCTTATCTCTGAGAAGAGATGTGAATGCTACTTGCATCTGTGAGAAGATGATTACAATGAGGCTCTAAAGGCCCTTTTACAATAAACGGGAATGCCAAAAGTCCTAGACATCCAAAAACCTAACCCTGGGAGATGAAGCGCCAAAAGTCATTTGGGCCCCGTTTGGGTAAGTTGGTACATCAACTTCCCGTGGTCGTAACTTTTGCATACGATCTCCGTTTTAGGCGTATGATAGCCCATTTTAAAGATCTATCCGAGGACTACAACATTTGTGAAAAAAATTCATCATACCCCAAAAAACGTCGTTTAGGGCCTCAAAACGTCTCCAGAAGTTCAAGACCCGAAAAACTGCTAAAAATAGTAAACTGCCAAAATTGCCAGAAAGCCATTTTGAGCCATTTGGAAAAGGTGGGTGGCCACCGATATCCACCTGGATCAAAATACCAAATTCCACTGTTATAGTATTATCAATGATAGTTGAAACAGATATCAAATTATGAACATACATCACATTATGAATCTATCTCAATTGTCCATTAGGTTAGTTCACACTTATTACTCCATAGCCTTGGACCTTATGTGATATGTTATCTCCTAGGTAAATGTGTGTGCCATCAATTTTCTCATAATATTCATCATACCATTATTTATTACAAGTCATATGAGTTGATGTACCAAAATCTATGAACCAAGCAGTCTCATCATCAATTTCAGCAGATAATGCAGCTTCAGAAATAAACAATTTAAGATTTTTAAATCCATCATTAACTAAAGTGTCTCTATTCACGAAATTTCCATTATGCCTTCTATGTATCTGATTTGATTCATGATTCTTTCTTCTATAACAATCTTTAGCAAGATGTCCAGGTTTTCCACAATAATCACATTCAACATTTCTCTTAACATAAGAATCAGGATGTGTCATACCTTTCTGCTTTGCTTGAAACCGACCTCTGTTCCTATCCCACAGTTTCCCTCGGTATGATCTTTTGCCTCTTGCAATTAATGCCAAATCTGAGCCACTTGAATCCAGATCATAATTCTTAATTCTCTCTTCCTCTTGAAGAAGAATCCCAGCCAATTCATCAAACATAGGAGGCATTTGTCTAGCTGAGAGCACTGATAAAAAGACTTTATAGTCTTGCACTAAACCCTTCAAAGCAATAGTTACTAAATCTCTACTATAAACGTTTTCACCGATGTCACCCAGCTTATCACTTAAGTCTTTAATTCTAGAAAAAAAAATCCTTATGCTTTCATTGACTTCCATTTTGATAGATAGTAGCTTAGTTTTTAAAAATAAGATCTGGTTTGCATTAGAGGTTGCGAACAAACCTTTGATAACGTCCCACGTTTCTTTGGAAGTTTTACAGTCCCTTATATGAGGAATGATGATGTCCTTTATGAACATGCACAACAACACTTTCTCTTTCATCTCTTGCCTATCGCAATCTGGAATCGAGGAAATAACAGTGGGTTTGGGCTCATCACCTTTGACAATCATCCATAGGCCATATTCCTCGAGAATGGTGATCAACTTAAACTTCTAGTTTACATAGTTTTCTCCATCAATCTTGGTGGTTTCATTTAAATATGAATCGGTGAGAGGTTTTAACATCTTTACCACAAATAATTCAAAGATTATTCACCAAAAAAAAAAAAAATGTTGCTGGATTTTACCTCTCGCACAGGCTCGCTGCTACAGGTCAGCACTTGTGATCCCTTGTGTCTGTGAATCTGTGCAGGCTCCTCCTCTTGATTGAAATTTGTCAAGTTAATTTGTGCAACACCCAACTCCTCTCTAAACCGGAAAGCAACAATCTTACCTTGCGGTCACTCCTCAAATCGTAGCTCCAGCTGTAATGCAAATACACCAAAAACTTCAGGCGAATGTTACAACATAGGGTAGGAGAAAAAAATTCAAAACCTAGAACAAACGAACACAACACTCATAAACATGTGCAACATCAATTGGTATGGTACACAACACCAACAATCAACTAGAAAAAAAATGTGCACAACTCTAGCTTGCAGGAGGCTAGAAGCAACAACAAAGGCTCCAAGAGACAATAAACAAAAGGAATATTTAATTTCCTGGGCAGCGTACATGCGGAGGGAGAGAACAGTGCACTCAACTCCACAACTCAAAATCGTATACACGCAGATGGAGAGAACAACATTATCTTCAGCAGCGAATAGCCAAGGACGACAACCAAGGAGACACTCAACGCATCCTCACATCAACACCAGTGAACAAATCCCTCACGCTCATGGTAGTGGCCGCTCTCTCACACCTCAGCTCTGGTACCAAATCAAAACTTAACACAAACCTCACACACAGAAGTGAGATTGAGCTCATACCACTTCCATTATGAAAAGAAATCAATTAGATTTATAGTTTGATCACACTCCTATCTAAGTGGATCTTAAACCATATTCAACCCCAATCTGCATAACAATGAAACAAATTCTAAAACAATATTCTAAATTTAATACATTCTAGATGTGTCTTCATTATTCTAACAAATTTTCATTGATCACTGAGTTAAAAAAAAAAAAACACTTTATGCTTTGTGAGTGGATTGTAAAGAGTTAACTGTGAAAGTCATCACAATTCATAAAACCAAAATTAACATCAACAACATATAATTGGCCAAAGTTCAAATTTGGTCATATTTAGGCAACTGTAAAGAACAGATTTGAAGAATATAAATAACAGGACAACTAAAGAAAGTGGTGTTTGCACGGTAGTTGATAGTGGAATTGTGGAACAAATAGAAGAAAATCTCAATAGTGCAAGTGTATAAATGTACAATGATGAACTTGATGAATCTTTGTCAGTGGAACTGTGGAACAAATAGAAGCAAATCTCAATAGTGCAAGTGTATAAATGTACAATGATGAACTTGATGAATCTTTACCAGTGGAACTGTGGAACAAATAGAACTGTGAAACAAATAGAAGCAAATCTCAATAATTGTACAATGATGAAATTGATGAATCTTTGCCAGTGAAACTGTGGAACAAATAGAAGTACAATGATGAAATTGATGAATCTTTGCCGGTGCAACTGTGAAACAAATAGAAGCAAATCTCAATAATTCATGTGTATGTACAATGATGAATGATGAAGTAGAAGCAAATCTCAATAATTTATATGTATAAGCGTACAATGATGACTGAGTAATGAATCAATCACGGGGAGTGAAACCCAATTTTACATCTTATTACATCCACACTGCCAAGAATGTGATGGATACGACATATAGCAACAACATGCTAAATCACAAATTGCAATACCAAAAGCAAAGAAAATATTCAATCACAACTATACGTGTGTGATATAATAACATGAATAGGAAAATAGATTATTTTAGAGCACACTTATAATTATAAAAATAGAAAATTAGAAATTTAAAGGTAATTATTTAAATATGAATTTAAATTTATAATAAATTTATATAAAGTTTTATAATTTAAATAAGCTATTTAAATTTAAAAATTTATGAATTAAATTATGCATTATTAACATATATATAAATCACATGCTAGAATTTTTATTTATTTTTTAATATTTTTTTATTAAATAATTATAAAATATTTTCTCTAAATATATATTTTTATAAAAATCTTTAATACCACATTGCACGCATATCAACCACTAATCATAATTTTAGGTCAATCACACCATTAAAATAAAATATATTAAAAATAATTAAAAATTCAAATTATTCTTTAAAAGGTCTAGAAGGTGATATTATTAAAAATAGTGGATTATTCAATGTGAAATTAACCACTCAATTGATACGTTGTTGACACGTTGCTAACTGAATGAACCATGATGTCCAAATGGATAGTTAGTGTGATCTGAATATGGACCTACGCTCCTACGCTAGCTCAGTCTTCACGAGCTACAACCAGCCCCACACCTTCGACTGCCCCTGTTCACTGAAATGCATACCAAAGAGGTGTCCATAGTCGAGCTCAGACGGTTATTTCAAAAGATGGAGTGACTTCGGCTAGAGAGAGAGCCCTGGGAGGCAGAACTGCTATCAATGTTGATTTCTAGAGCAGGGTTGGCTCTGAATATGTTAGTAATATGGGATGGGATGAGGGACTTGTAGAGGAGTCGTATGAATAGGTGGAGAATCAGAATGCCTTCAAACCGCATCAACTCTCGCCTTGGTCATCGGCTATCAAAGATGGCCTCTTGGAAGCAGGGGTTCTTCCATACAATGGATAGACCTTGGATCAGATGGAAAATAAATCAAGGGTTCGTTCTGCATTTTTCTGAATTTTTGAACATCGTGCTTTTCGTATTGCAGGGTGTGAACCTCCTTTTACGTGATTTTTGTTGTTTGTGTACATCTATTTTCTTGTTAGGTTGACTCTGAAAAGAGATTTTGGAATTCTACATAAGTTTATTTTTATCTACATAAGTTTATCTTTAATCTTGTAGTTTCTTAGAATTGCTTTACAATTGTAAAATCTTCGCTTCCCTTCTTGATTTTATAATTTTTTTATGAGTATGTTCCTGCTCACTTGGTTTTGAATTGTATTATACATGCACTAATTTTTCTTTTCCTAGAAATTGTTTGCTCGATTTTTCCTGGGTTGAAAAATCCGGTTTCGAGGTTCTGTGATAGCAATCCTGCAAGCATGGAGCAGGTGGATTTTGCATTTCTCCCAAAGCAGCTGTAAAATTAAACCATTATTAGTCAGGCATGAATATACTTTATTCCTATTTCTTTTGTACGAGTTTTCGACAAAGTGAAAACTGGACGAGGGTGTTGTTCTTCGAGTGAAGGGAATTGATCCGTGAAATGTAGGAATGTCTGGACGGAGAGCAGATTGCAGGTTCAAAGATGACAAAATCCTCAGGGAAGAAATCATAGTCACTAGATTGAAGGAATCGAGTATTTTTTTGTTCTTCTTTATCATTTTCCTGTTATCATTGTCACAGAGATACCCAAAACGACATGGACTTAGTCATTCTTCCAACAATCTCTATTATTTAATGGTGAAACCCTCTTTGCAAGTGTTTTCCTGCCTTTCAGATGGCCTCTTGGAAGCAGGGTTCTCTTTAATTCTCCAGTAGAAGGTAATTCATTCAAACATAAAACAGTGTTTCTACGTTTTATATTTCTCCTACACATAACTAACATTTCACAACATTCGTTGATAATATTGTTTACGCAGTTTCCAAATCAGTTATATTAAAGATTGGACTAATAGATCGATATCCAGATACGTAAATATAGATTTAGTGTTCTGAGTATGGATTGGATCATGAAAAAATGAAGGAGGGATCCTCTCGGAAATTATCGAGGGATCATGTAGAAACGAAGGAGGGATCCGAGGGAAAGTGGTGTTGATTTTTGGTTATAAACAATTATCTGTGTAGGGATACGAATAGTAAATTTGTATATTTTCTCATAAATTTTCCATTTAGTTTTGTTATACGGCTGCAATATTATCTTTTTATATACCTTTTAACCAATTATAAAATACCACAAACAGGAATGGAATAATCGACAATATACGGGTGGATACAATCAACTATGGTATGATTTATCACCAAATTAAAACTTCTCAATCTAAATGATATTGAATCAGCCGTTATTTTCTTGGTGTTGCCTAATACTACTCGACTAATTATTCATGCATAGTTAGGGAAAACAAGAAGGAGCATCTTTAGGGAAAAGGAGAAGGAATACAGTGAAGGCTATTATTCAGAATCTTTAAATGTTGAAAAGGAAAATAAAATTAAATTGTACACATATTTATAAATGAAAGATGCCATGAAAGAAAATAAGATTAGAAATTTATATATGTAAAATTCGTTGGCCTACCTGATATACGTAGGCGGGTTTGCAAAGGAACAAATGAAATTAAGTGGAACTAATCTTCAGAGCTATCAAACGGATTAAGAAGAATGTAGACAGAGTAAAGGTTTGATAATAAAAATGAAAAGTGTCCATTCAAGAGTCTTTATATAGAAAAATGGATAAGATCAGACGACCGACTTAAGAGACCGACTTCTTGATTACGTGTAGTAGTTACACTTCTTAGTTGCTACCAAGCTAAGATTTGATTATGTCTTCAATTGCGTTAGGTATATTTAAATGTGCTGATAAGAGTTGCTGACAAATTACCTTGAGACCTTTGGGCATTTCTTCAAGTATTTTAGACCGATTTTGCTCGAAATCCTAGCAGAATGGTTGAAATAAGAGATTTGAGTTGTTAGGAATGTAGAATATGCTGCATTGATTTATGCATTAAAAAATAATTAAAATTAAAAAAATGTGGCTTACCTAGCTGGAACGTGATGATTCATTCATAAAAACTTGATAAGACCGACCATGGCCATCCATGAATTCAACACCACTTTCCCTCGACTTTCGAGAGGATCCCTCCTTTGTTTCTACATGATCCAATCCATACTCAAAACACTAAATTTATATTTACGGATCTGGATATAGAAGTTGGAAGTTGTAACCTTCGTCCCTCAAGTTTATCAAGACAATTTCTAAATTCTCATTAAAAAATAAACCTAGTTCACATGTTAACATCGATTTATCCAAAAAAAAAAACTAAATATTTTTCATTTAATAAATTTTTTATATCCTTTTCATATCCTTTAAGGTATATATGAGGATGCCCCACTCTGTTATTTTTCTAGGCCTTAGTTTACACAGTGAACATTCAATCTATTAAATAACATATAGGTGTTGATTTTCTATTTCACAACATTTCGGGCTAAATAACATAAAGATTCAAACCTTGGTAGAATTTACTACAACGTTTTCATTGTATGTGGCAGTGTTTAATTGGGTGCAGAATGTGTCAATAGGTGGCAATGTTTAATTGGTAGGTGCAAATGTGTAATTGGTTGTAGACAAACGTCGAAAATACGAGATTGAACTCACCCTAAAAGAACGCCTTCACAGTAATTACGATATGGTTTCTGTTATGATGGGCCATAACCCATTCCATAATTATATCCAGTTCCAGGTTAGGACCTTACTCATATTTATTCCCCTCAAAGAGCCCTATTATAAGCTGACACATATAAATAGAAGAAATAAGATAGGTATGTATTCTAGGATTTTGTTATATGTGAAGATAAAAATAGATTAAAAATAATAAAAATTATTGATTTTTTAAAACAATTATATATTTGAAATTTGCATAGTCGACTCTATCTATGTCTATAGTTTCATCAACAACTGAATTGTATAGCCTTTAGAAAAATAAGGTCAAAGATAAAGATATAGAGGGGTATTCAAAAAAATGGAGGTTTTTATCAATTTGTAGACCGAACCACTAGGTTTTTCATCCCGAACCTAAATTTGAGCCAACCAACTCAACATACACCTTATCAATTCCGCCCAAGAAATTTCAATTCAAAATAACGCGTGCACGTTCTTAATACTGTGCAGGCGCTCTAGGAACACACACACATGCTAAGAACACAGACGCACTCTTATAGATCATTTCCCTCTCTATCTCTCTCCTCCCTCTCCTACATCTATCCCCCTCTCTATCTCCCTCTCCCTCTCCCTCTCCTACATCTACCCTCCTCTCTATCTCCCTCTCCCTCTCCCTCTCTACCCCCTTGTTTGTCTCCCTCTCTCTCCTTCACACTCATATACATGGTAAGACCTAGACATGGCAAGACTTAGACATCACAAGGCATGGAAAGACCTAGACCTAGACCTTACCTTGACATGCCTCAGACTCTAACATCCACTCCCTCTCTATCCCCCCGCCTCTTCCATTCTCTCTTTCTCTCTTCCCATTTGTCCCTCACTCCCCTCTCTCTTCACCTCTCTTCCACCCTTTCTCTCTCTCTCTTCATTGTTAGTCTTAGTCTCAATCTCTATGCCCCTCTTTCTCTCTCTATTCTCCCTCTTTGTCTCCCTCTATATTACCCCCTTCATCTCATTCTCTCTCTACCTCCCCTTCTATGTCTTCTTCTCTGCTTCCCTTCCTCTCACTATCCCTCTCTCTACCCCCCCTCTCTATCTCCCTATCCTCCCTCTCTTTCTCTCTCCCCCCTCCTCCCTCTCTTTCTCTACCCCTCATATTTGTCTTTTTCTCTCCCCATATCACACTCTCACACACA
Organism: Picea engelmannii; assembly: GCA_009831015.1. NCBI lineage: Eukaryota > Viridiplantae > Streptophyta > Pinopsida > Pinales > Pinaceae > Picea > Picea engelmannii. Next base: position 95,306 of record ML811834.1, on the reverse strand, counting down.
CTCTCTCTCCCTCCCCCCCCATTCCTCTCTCTCTCTCTGTCCCTCCCTCCTACTATCTCTTCTTTATCTATCCTACATCTACCCCTGTCTCCTCTCTCTACCCTCCTCTCTACTTTCCTCTCTCTCCCTCTCACACTCTCACACACTCTCTCTACTTCCCTTCTATGAATTTTCTCTCTCTCCATCCCACAAACACTTTCTACTCGCCCCTATATGTCTTCCTCTCTCTCCCTCCCACACTGTAACACACTCACTCTCTACCTCCCCTCTTTGTCTTCCTCTCTCTCCTTCCCATACTTTCTATCCCCCCTCTATGTCTCCCTCTGTCTCCCTCCCACACTCTCTCACAAACACACTTTCTATCCCCCCCTCTATGTATTCCTCTCTCTCCCTCCCACACTATAACACACTCACTCTCTACCTCCATCCTTTGTMTAMYTCTCTCTACCTCTCTCTCCCTCCCACACTCTCGCACACACACTTTCTATCACCCCTCTATGTCTTCATGTCTCTCCCTCCCACACTCTAACACACTCACTCTCTACCTCCCCTCTTTGTCTTCCTCTCTCTCCCTCCCACACTTTATATCCCCCCTCTATGTCTTCCTCTCTCTCCCTCCCACACTCTCACACACACACTTTATATCCCCCCTCTATGTATTCCTCTCTCTCGCTCCCACACTCTAACACACTCACTCTCTACCTCCATCCTTTCTCTACCTCTCTCTACCTCCCCTCTTTGTCTACCTCTCTCTCCCTCCCACACTCTCACATAAAACCCCCCTCTATGTATTCCTCTCTCTCCTTCCCACATTTTAACACAATCACTCTCTACCTCCCCTCTTTTTCTTCCTCTCTCTCCCTCCCACACTCTCGAACTCTAGCAAGAGTGGTACATTGCAAGGAAGGGCATGGTACAACAAGAAATTCCCTTGAACTAGACCTAACAAGGCATGTAAAGACTTAGACCTAGACCTAGACCTAGACCTATACTTAGACCATGACCTATACCTAGACCTTGCCTCGCCATGCCTCACACTCTCGCATACACTCCCTCTCTATATCCCCCCTCTTCAACTCTCTCTCT